>JAVQJL010100897.1:0-67914 GCA_036024295.1 Nannoperca obscura | reverse complement strand
GAGGCAGATGACTGCCCACCTAGAGCCTGGTTCTGCACGAGGTTTCTACCTGTTAAAAGGGAGTTTTTCCTTGCCATTATCGCCTAGTACGTTGGGTCTTTGTGTGTGGAGGTTGGTCTCGACCGGCTCCATGTGATTGAGTGCCCTGAGATAACTTTGTTATGATATGGCGCTATATAAATAAAATTGAATTGAATTGAATGTAGAATAACCTTTAAGAACCGTGCAGATATTGTACACACATAGGCTTAACTGTTTTACTTTCATGAGAAGGCTTAATAACAGGGAAAGATTAATTTTACTTCTTTTATATTTGTATTTATTGCAGGTATTGGCATCATCATATCAAAAATCAAATCAAAATATAATCAATCTACTCTCATCCATTCTGAATCTCTAAACAATAAAAATGTCACTATAATAGGAAAAAAGAGGCTAGCCTGGCCAGCAATAACCTTTCGTGATCCTCCTGCAGAGGTGAAGATCTGTCAGTGGAATTGCAAAACTCTGTTCAAAGGCTCATAATCCCAAATGCCTCTACTCTTCTGTTGGAAGGGAGAGCTGAGGCTCCTCTGAATCCAATTCTGACAGTAACTGTTCGTTTCCTTTGTGGTCTGGGTATTTTCCAGTAGTTGTTGCCAATCTGTCAGAGTCCTCAAGTGCTGGTTGGAGTTTGATCCCGTACAGTCTCAAAGCCTCTCTTCCTGCATCGCTCGCACTGCTCTGAGGCTTGACACCTCGGACTTCTCCTTTTAACTATCTTGCCAGCTCGGCCACTTCCCCAATGTTCTTAATTTTTAGTCATATCCCTTACATGTCCTCCTGTACACATTAAGAACCATATTTGGCATTCGTCTCCTCATACACATTAAGAACCATATTTGGCACTTGTCATCTTCAACACATCCATGCCCATATTTGGCTATGCCTTCCTCTTCATCTGTCTATCTTGACCTACTAACAGTCAGTCTCACACATCCTGTCTCTAACATTTTAAGTTCCTCTTTTCTGTGTATGTGTGTGTGTGCGTTCTGAGCACACAGCTGGTTTCACACACACTCTTTACCAAACATGAGCCTATTAAACTTAAAGCATCACTATATTTATTGATCACATATCAGATTATAGTTATCAATCAATTTATTACTTCATAATAGTCTTTTGTGTTCAAGCGTCCCGATTATTCCGATTCAAGAGTCCTGTTCATGTTGTTTCAATGAAGGCAATATTCTGGGGTCTCAACTCTTTCTAACAGTTCTTAACTAGCCATTAGATATAGCCATAATTAATTAATTAATAATTAAGATATTCTTTGCTTGCCTTCATTTTATGTTGCTAAATTAAATGCTAAAGTTAGCTTGTGTCTGGTCCGTTCTGTGGACTGGATGTTTTCTGCTGAGATGCTGAAGCAAAACAACATTGAAAAAAATACAGATTTTCCATCTGAATCATCACAATGGTTGAGATTGAAATCTTAATGTTAAAAATATGTTAAATCAACATTACAATACTGATGCAACCTGATTATGGTAAGTTGGTGATGACAGTGACTTTGAAAAGATTTATAGTTGTCCTGATAACATTTATTTAAGCATCAATTTATAGTTGACCGGGAAATATGACTGGGAGACCATTGTGTGGCACAGGGCATCTCATTTGTGAATTCACATCAGGTACGCATGCATTTATCTAATGTTTAAATGTTGAATTGTACCAAACTAAATATTTGTAAACATGTATTTACACACTCTAACATAATATGAACATACATCATTACGGTCACAATGATCATTATTATAATTTAGACACCTCTAAATGTGAGTGTTAGCTAACTAAGTGTTAGCTTTTATAATCACCTACACTATGTTAATAAAGTTAGCTAGTTTACAGTAGGGGGTTATTATATTCGTGGTAGATATAAATTAGCTACATTTAATATTTGGGATGTTAGCTACTGTCAAAATGTCATGACTGAAAGATGCAGATTTCATATTAAAGATCATGTTACCAATGATATTAATATTGATATTGTTCTATAAAGCCAGTAAACAATAGATTAAACTGAAATGTATAACTTTATCTTTTGCCTTTCTGTCTTCGTGCCCTGACTCAGCAGATGGGGGCAGACGGACTGTCGGACTTTGCCTCTGCAGGCTGTCCAGAAATGCTCAAGGCCGAGTTTGTGGGGTGGACGGGATACAGTGCATGAGTGAAAATGAGCAGCAACCACAGAAATAAAAGTAAATAAACTTGTTTTAATAAACTATATGTAAAGTTATCATCCACTCACTGAGCAGTAGAGTTTGTTTCTGTTTTTTCATTGGATGACTTCATTATCAGCAGCCCGTTTAACGAAGTTCACAGATTTGGCAAGTTCGCGGCAGTCTGCCAACGAAAGGAGCTGTATATGATATATGTTGAGTGTGTTGCTATTTATGTTCTCCAAACTTAAAATGTATAAGAGTTAGCTTTCAGAAAAATACTAGCTTATTTTTGTGACCGAGGGTATAATTTGCAGTCATAATAATAACGCTGACTGACGGGGTTAATTAGTAGGGTGAGTTTTCATGCTTACTGCCAAACATTGGAGACGTTGAGGGGTTATGTGCTGCATTGTAGAGTTCACAGAAACGAACCTTATTACAGATAACGATGTTACAGATATAAAATGTGAGATTTCGCTGTGTGAGCGCCATTTTCACACAGTGAAAGAACTTATATCCTACTTAAAAGAGCATATAGTGGAGTGGGGCAACCAGTGGCATATCCAGTGATGGTTGTAAAAAAACATTTACTGTGAAATCATAATTTACTGCTCATATGACCAGGAAGCATAGAGCATGTTCAGTGGAGAGCATAAGTGACATGTACAGGGAAACTACTTCTCAGTCTTTTACTGTTAGTGCATGTGAAGATCCTCCCCACAGCTCAAGTGATGCAACAATAAATGAAAGCAATAATTTGCCACAGAATTTCAATGAGACCTTTCTTAGGAATGTTTGTTTATTCTACCTAAAATTGCAATGGCAGCTCCTTCTTCCAGCTTCATCAATACAGACAATTGTTGAAGAGATGCAAAATGTGCATGAGTTGGGACAGGAGTACACTTTAAGTAAACTACGTTCACTTTTGAAAAATGACTTGATGATGCTATTGCTAAAATCTGTGATTATGTGTAGGATTCAGATCTGTTCTGTCTCTCATCAGGGACCACTCAGAACAACATATTCAAGAGCTCAGACATTGAAAAAGATGTTCAAATACATAAAAAAAGAACATTAGGAAATGATGAAAATGTGATACAAACGTTAAAAGCTTGTTGGAATCAGAATTATGGAAGACTTCTGTGCCACAGGCTTGTGAAACAGACTCAGGTGATTTTGCTGACATAAGTGATGGCCAAAGCCAATTCTGTACCAAGATGCTTTTGAAATTGTCAACCCCCTTGGCTCTGCAAAGAAAAAACACAAAGTTGTTGCAGTCTATCTTTCAGTGGCAAATTTACCTGTTCATGTTTGGTCCAATACTGATCTCATGTCTCTTGTCTTATTTCGTGGAGAGAATGACCTAAAACATTTTGAAAGTGCTAAGGTTTTCTCAGAGATGTTAGTTGATTTAAAAGATTTGGAGGAAAATGGAATAACTACAGGTTGTAAAACAGTCAAATGAGGTCTGTATTGTATTGCTAGTGATAATTTGGGTTCACACAGTGTAGGTGGGTTTACTGAAAACTTTGGTTGTTCTCACTACTTTTGCAGGTACTGTGAAATCACACGAAATTAGTTTCAGAGTGATGATCCAAATGTATGTGGTCCACAGCGCACCCCTGGAAGTTATGATTCAGCTGTTTGTGACCTACAAGCGGAAGACAGTCACGACACCAAAGGCATAAAGGTAAACTCTGTTTTCAATGCTTTGAAACCTTTTCATGTTTGCCAGCCTGGTCTACCACCTTGTTTAGGCCATGACATTTTGAGGGTGTCTTATCCTATGATGTTGCACTGTACTTAAGGTATTTTATTAAGATAAAGAAATGGCTTACATATTCACTTTTGAACCTGCGCACCAAACAGTTCAAATACAAAGGATCTGATGCTCACAAAGCCATGTGTTGTCAACTCTGAGGGGTCCAAGCTTTCAAGTCAAGCAGTTCAGAATTTGAATTTGTTAAGGTTGCTGCCTGTATTAATTGGTGACAAAGTGCAAAATCCAGAAGATGATTTGTGGCAGTTAACTCTCCAACTAAAAGATATTGTTGACATGATTTGTGCACAAAGGATTTTGTTGTCACAGGTAGCTTATCTTGACATTGTAATCCAAGAATATTTGGAATCAAGAAAGTGTTTATTTCCTGAGAGTCTACTAAAACCAAAACACCATTTTATGTGACATTATCCGTCACTAATTTTAAAATCTGGCCTCTTGATCAGATTATGGATGATGCGTTTTGAAAGTTAACACAGCTACTTCAAGAGATGTTCCTGGCATTTGAAAAACTTTAAAAACATCTGCCTAACTTTATCTGAAAGACATCAGATGTTTCAGGCATGTCTTTCAGCTGGGCCAGGATGCAATCAGCTTTTTCTTTCTCACTTTTCTTTCTATTTGGATACAAATTAATGTTGCACATAGTTTTTTGTTACTTTGAGCTCTTAAGGTTAATGAAATGGGCCTTAAAAGGCCTTACATTTCTCTCCCCTAAACCTGCACATACATTGATTTTTTTTCATCAGCATTTTAACTGACCTTAAAAGTAAATAAACATATGCTGTAGCAGTTCTATAAAAGGTATTAGGAACAATGCTCATGTTTTGATTGTGTTTTGTTTTCTTTAGTTTTCTTTCCTTTTTAGGACGATCCTGCTATTTTTCAAGACGGTTCATGCTTAGTGTCGATCGAAACATGGCACACGACAACATCCCCTCATTTCTGCCCTGTGCATGATGTTTGGGAGCTATTATTGTTTCAACATCCATTACCCATCAGAGCTGGCATCAACCCTGGAGTTTCTGCAGAGGTGTGGTTTCTTTTTATTTTATTTTATTAGCTTTATCTAACTTTTTAACTTTATTGAACTGATATCTAAAGCAGTTGCTGTAGTGTCTTCGGGGGTTAAGGGACTTGTCATTTTACCTTGTATTATTATAATTTGCTGTAAAAAAAAAAAAGCTTGAAATACAAAAATGATTGTGAAGTGTTTTGTTGTTAATGATGCTGTTTGATTATTAATGGCCTTCTGTTTTTGTTCTATTTTTCCAAGGTGCTTTTTTTCTCATCAACCCAGAGAAGAGCACTAAAGTGAAGAAGACAAACACATCACTTCATGTGAACCGTGGTGTCCCTGCCTTGATTCAGGAACTTTCGGATCATGAGTGGCGTGATGTCTGAACATGGACTAAACTCAGTAAGATTTTTCACATGCTCTTTATTCTGTTTGTAAAGTGCATACTACAATGTATGTATATGTATGCATGCTGAGAAATGACAGATGCTTTTACTCGCTGCTTTGTAGTTAATACATTCTTGGAAAGGCAAGTTATGTGTGTGGAAGTTGGTCTCGACCGGCTCCATGTGATTGAGTGCCCTGAGATAACTTTGTTATGATATGGCGCTATATAAATAAAATTGAATTGAATTGAATTATTCGATTTGCAATCTTTCCCTACAGTAGCTCTTAAGATATGTGTAGCTGTGTTTTTCAAATACTTAATTTGTGTACACTTTAATTGATTACATTTTTCAGATTATTGGTAAGAGTCAAACATCTATAAAAAGGCAGTGCAGTTTAAATAAATTAATCTAAGACAGAATACAAATACAATTTTTCAATAAGCAATAATCCTAACAAGCAATTAAAAATACTTTAACAGTTTATATTTGAGATTGATAGTAAGATTGGTATACCTTTAAATTGTAATGATTACATTTTACAGAATTAAATTGCAGGATTAAAATTTTACAAAAAATCTTTTTCAGAGAAATTTTACTTTTTCAGTAAAATTTACATGAAAATTCAGTTAAATGACAGTCTTATAATCAGACTTTTACAGTAAATTTTTATTTGCTGGGTATTTTTCAGTAAATTGAATAGTATTTAATGTACAATTAGCAACACCTGCATGTCATTCTTTAATAGCTGCTATTAAAATTGTTTAATAGCAGCATAGCCATGCTGATTTTGTAGAAAGAGGCTGTTAAATTTAATACAGTTTTTAACTGCAAAATGTACAAATTGTTCTGTAAGGTTGTTTACATTTTAACTATTTTTTACAGAATTTCTCTGGCAACCACAGCTGCCAGTTTTTTCCATACAACAGTGTTGTCTTTCAGAAAAAAAGTGCTGGATATCCAAAAATGTCTGTATCTAAATTAAATCAAATCTAAAATCATTCTTTTGATGCTCCAAAGTCAATCCCTATTGTACAAACACATCTTGGCTTTCTGTCTACAAATGTCAAACCCAAAGACATAAATAGTCTAATATTTGACAGTGACCTTTCATTGGAAAAACTAATTACAATAGATCTTCAATCACGTTTTTATCAATGAAGAGCATCTCGAAAATCTGATCTATTTTTCTCTCGGCCTGATCCCTAGAAGGTCACACCTTCAACTGGTTCAAAACACAGCAGCTTGGCTTTTAACAAATACTACAAGACAAGATCACATCAGCCTGTTTCAGCCCCTTCAGTTTTAGAATTTAGAGCACAGTCACTAATATTACTAAATGGCTGCTCCCCTATGAGGCAGGGAGTTCAGGGCTGATGAGCCCATACAGGGCTCTGCTGGCTGTTCCAAAGTCCTGGTTTAAAATCGAAGGAAGAACTAGGCTTTTACAGTCAGGGCTCATCAGCTCTGAACTCCTTACATGAAGAGCTGAAGCTGTAGAATCAGTGACATCTTTTAAAAAACTTGTCTGTTTAAAAAACTCAAAATGTTTTTTGAACAGACAAGTTGAGTAAACTCAAAATGTATCTTTTAAATTAACCTTTTTAAAATTTCTAGCACATTGTTTCATATTTTATCTGCATTATTAGTGTGAATGCATTATTCACACTAATAATGCAGATAAAACTATTATGCTACTTTTTCTTTATACTTATTTTTCTTCTTCCGTACATTTTTCAGTTCGCTACTCCTTCCACATACTTTGTGCTACAGAAACCATTCAACTATCAAAATGTTCAGCTATTTAAGGACATTTGCGCTATTACTTTTCACTTTTATACCTTTTATACTTAAAAAAAAATACTAAGCTTTTTATGCAAACATTTTTAATATTAAAATGAATGGAGCAGCCTTCAAATCTTCAACTTTCTACACTTATAACTTCTGCATATTTCCATTTCAGCTTTAAACGGTTCACAAAGTGTTCTAGTATTCACCTATTATTCAGCTTTTACAAATCTTTTGCAATTTTTGATTTGTCACAGTTTTAGATTTATGCTTTTTTTCAGTCCTTTGAGTTTATAATGGGTGTTTTGAGAAGATGTGAAGGACACATTTTTAAGAAAGTATCCACTATTTTAGGGCAAATAGACCTGGGAGAGGGATGAAAAGCACAAGAATTTACTGGACATTGATACCCAATTATTTTCTGGCAAACAGAGAATGGCCAAAAGATAAAAGCTAATCAAGATCAGTCAAGGGCAGGGTACAACGAAAAGCACACCAACATCTTCAAGGCCATAAATGAGGTAACTTGCTTCAGACTCCTCAGAGGGAGGGGTGGTTCTGTTCTGTATGTGGTGGTCTCTTCATGAACAGACACGTGTTTGCTGTATTTGTTGTTTCTTCAGTAAACTTTATTCACTTTTGAACTCTATTAGACTCAGTTGTTTTCTTCCTTAGTGTATAAGTTTATGACGGTGTGGTGAGGATCCGTGGAGCATCTGGCCCTTCTACGCGATTTTCTCCCACAGTGTGTATGTGGCCAACTAGAATGTGTTACATCATCATTAGAGTGGAGGGCAGCTGTAAAATCGTCTTTAAAATCTCAGCTAAAATTGCTCCCCTGTCCACAATCTTCACTCTTCATAAATAATTTGCACAGAGGATGTAGGAAAATCCTTGCTCTTTCATAAAATACAGTTTTTGAACTCTGTGCTTTGAAGTCTCAAACTCTTCAAACCGTCTCATTGACTGTAATATTATTTTGGCTCCTACAGTTTAGAGAAAAACGCAACTACCGATTTTTCAGTGATGACTTTTTAAAAAGAATAAAACTTTCGCAAGTTTCTCTCTCTCGTCTCAACAATGACTCAGCACTTTTAGGCCTAGATAGTCAGACACACAGCTGATGTTGATTAGCTGCATAATGTCACAACTCATCATAATGTTGCTTATTAAACTCACTTGAAAACTCAAATGGAAACTAAAATTGGAACGCAGGACATCAAACAGAGGACTCCAAACGCAGGAACTCAAACGCAATGAACAGAGACAGAACAAAGGAAACCACCAGACTAAATAGACAAGATGGAAATGAGGAAAACAGAAACAGATGAGTCTAAGGCCCAGGTGACTAATCAAAAAGGGAGGGAAACCAGACAAAGACAGGAACACAGGGAGACAGACAGGATTTGCCAAAATAAAACAGGATACAGAAAACCAAGATCAGGGATCGTGACACATAAACTCTGTCTGTCTGTTCCTCAGACTCCATTTAAACTGTCCACAAGGTGTTCAGCTATTCAACTTTACTTCTACACATTTTAATCCACACAAACAATTGACCTATTACAACTTACTCTTTTAGGACATTTATGCTTTTATTCAACTTTCTTTCCACCGTTTATACTCAAAATATTGTGCTTTTTTCAACAATTGATTACAATAAAAGCACAACCATTAACAATATTACAGCTTGGCTTCCAGCTTTATTAACAATGTATTTCAGCTCATAGCTTCTTTAGCTAATACAATTCAGCTTTGAGTTCTGGCAATTCATTTCACATTTCTGCTTCTTCAACATTTTAGATGCCTGCTTTTTCAACATTTCACATTTCTGCAATTTAAGCATTTCAGCTTTCTGCAATGTTCAGCAAATCCATTTCAGCTTTCAGCATTCACACGCATTTTCTGCAGGAAATGCAATTTTTTCTAGTTACCATTGTTATTGTTTGTATCTTAAATTATAGTTGAATATTTTATTCCATCTTTTTTGCATTATTTTAATTATCTGATTTGGTTTGCATCATTGCAGGCCTGAATATTTTAATCTTATCCAACGATGTAAAGTTTGTTACAAAAAGCACTGTATTAATATATGTGTTATTACATGTGTTATACATTTGGGTAGAGACAGTGTATCTCAAGAGGCTTCCTGGTTAAATAAAGGTTAATTTCACACTGCATAGAAAGCAGTAGGAGGGATACTACAAAAAACAAAAAACTATCATCTTCCAAAAAGATGACAACATGTTTTTGATGTTTTGAGACTTTGATGAAATACAAATTGGTACAACATAAAGAAGAGGAGATATTTGTATTAGTAGTGTCAGTAACTTACAATATTGTTCTCTAAGTTAGTTTAGTTGTTTTATCTCAAAGATGTTCAGCGGTTCACCCTGAATATAAAGCTTAAGCTTAAGGTATCATTTCAGATTTATATACAATAAATGACTCTGCTGTAGCTAGGTTTGGCCTCATTTGGGTTCCAGGATGGAGCAACACCTGCTGTAATGCAATGTCCTTTTCCCCTAGATGAAACATAACAAATGCTAAATAAACCAGATCGGCCTGCCTTTTTCTCACGCATAACCCACATAGACAGTGGAAATAAATAAATTTGCCTTGATTACAATTCTATATAACATGGTGGGCTGTAAACTTCCAAAATAAGCTTTGATTTAAAATACCTAAAAACAACACTAACAAGGCTGGATGAAACTGGAGTGCAGAGCATTGCTTCAACACCCTCAGCTCCTGAAGTCTACAGTGAAACTACTTTTTACCCAGATGCTGGTACCACCTCCTCTACTGCGGTCCAGTGTGAAAGACTTGTGAGCTGACAGCGCCAATCAGGAGAGGTGCTCTGTGGTGCTCTGGGATTTTATAACAAAACCTGACAAACTTTTTTGTTTCACTTATTGCATTTAAATGTTGTCCACTGTACAGCAGGTTAAGTCTTTGAAAATAAAATGCCAATGCCGTTATCATTTCAATTTTCAAATTGTTAGAAAACTGAATGTTAACTTTAATTGTGACTTAAATTGTGCTTTCATCATGCTTGCATAAATTGAAAATCAAATTACATTGTTTTGCACTTTAATTTTAAAATTTGAATAAACATTTGAATATTGTCCACTGTACATTGGGGTACATTTTTTTTAATTAAATGTCAAACAACTTTTCCATTTTCTTTTTAACATGGTTGAAGAACATATGAGTATGGATATGTAGATATTAAACCCAACTGGTCGAGGCAGATGAGCGCCCACCTAGAGCCTGGTTCTGCTTGAGGTTTCTACCTGTTAAAAGGGAGTTCTTCCTTGCCATTGTCGCCTAGTGCTGCTCATGTTGGGAACGTTGGGTGTTTGTATTTGTGGGATCCATAGCTGTTCCATAGAGAGCCCTGAGATAACTTCTTTATATGGCGCTATATAAACAAAATTGAATTAAACTGAATTGGAATTACACTATCATTTTCAAGTTTACATTTGCATTTTAATATTGTCCCCTATAGACTCCCATACCTGGGTGGTAGGGATGTGCGATACCACTATTTTTCCTTCTGAACCGATACCAAGTACAGGGTATCCGCGGGATCTTAAAAAGTATTAAATCAGTTTAGCAAAAATTAAGACCCTTGAAAAGTATCAAAAAGTCTAAATCTGCATTTTACGAGGTATTATTTTTGTGACATTTCTTTCAATGTCAATAGCCTATTCTAAATAGTCCAAATAGTTTGTATGGTAAAAGTTTAAATGAATTTATGTATTTATTTATATTATGTAGTCGCGTTGTATATCGTAGTCGTTATTCTTTGTAGGCTAGTTAGGTTAGAGTCCGCTTAATATGACGTCATATGCGATGGTCAAACCTTTTTCACGATCACTGACTGACTCCTGTCAGTTTGTCCAAGCTACATGAAGGAAGGCTCAAAATGGGGAAATGCAAGTTCACGCCGAAGTGGTTAGAATAATTTGGTTTTAAACGATGGCTGAAGCCCGTCCCTGGGAACAACCGGGAGGCGTAAAAAGCCTACAAGTGTTGTCTCGATGGGGATCAACGCGATCCGTTTACACATGCAAGGTGCAAGTCCCAAATCCGCTATACAAGCAAGCAGACAGCAGTTGTCTATGGCGCAATTCTGTGCTACATCTGCTACACAACTACCCAGTACCACCGCTGAAGTCACTACGACGGCCACTTCATCTTCTGCTGACCTCAGGGTGACCATGGGCACCACACAACGCTTCGCGCACAAGTTCTGTGGTGTCTCAACACGGCGGTAAATCACCACTCTCTGAACTCCAACGAAGGAATATCCGATGTTTTCAACTGACAACCTACTCAGATATTGCCAAGACGTTCGCAAGTCGCAAGGACAAAACCGGGTACATCATTAGGTTCCGATTAGCACAACACTTCAAACAAAAGCTTGTTGATGGCATCAACAAGGCTGGGCAAACGCGATGAGCTGGAGAAAACTGAAAAGTTTAAGGATCTCAAAGCAACCGAATTGAGGCGCATGCCATGAATCTCCCCCACAGCTCACAGTTGAAATATATGATTGAATTTAATTTATAGCCCATGTTGGATTTGTTAGGCCAAATGGAAATGTTTGTTAATGAAAATGTTTTGTGAGTGAGGGAGAGTGTGAGTATGTCTATTATTACTTTTAATTAACCTTACCTTTGGGTTAGTTACTACTTTATTCTCGAGTTTTGCTCTCTCCAGGCCTATCTGAATTATGTAAACTAAGACTGTTATTTGTTGCTGATAAACAATTACAACTCGTGGTGTTGCAGTCTTAAAATATGTTGAAAAAAGGGTCTTAAAAGATATGGAATTTAACTTTAGGAGTCCTGCATATACCCTGAAAATATACTTTAAACAAAACAACCAAGACAAATTAAAATTGTGAATATATCAAGTGCTAAAAGCTTGGTGAAAGAATCCACAGTGATGTAAAACGGCAACGAACAACATGCGTCTCTTTTCATCTATCAGGGTCCCGGTGTCGAGACAGCGAGCGCTCTGGAGACAATGAGGTTTTCAGTGGGAGGGAAGGTGAGCCCTCCTCCCCTGGCTCCTCCCCGCTGCCCCCCCCCCTCGGCTCCTCCAAGGAGGTGCTGAAGGTGATGCCAGCACCTCCTCCCAAGGAGAACGTCTGGGCCAAGAGAAGTGCAGCCAGCACAGGCTCCAGCGATGGTGATGGACGACCTCGGGCCTCTCCTGTCTCCCCAAGTGGTTCAGCTCCTCCCAAGCTCAGGTGAGAACTCAAGTGAGACATGCTGTATGTAAGGAAGCCTTTCAGAAACGTACAGAATCCGCTATTTCAAGCACAAATTTTCACACCCAGAATTTGCTTTCAAATGCTTGTAGAAAAGTTTAACTTTCATGTGAGTGTGTTTGACACCTTTTCCTGACTGTTCTTACTTTTCTCTTTTAGCTCCCCAGGTTCTGCCGATGAAATTGGATCTGGAAAAGGTAAGATTAAACTCAGTGTAGACTATGAATACAGTGGAACAAACCATGTCAGTGCGACCCGCACACAACTATAAAAGGACTCAAACTGAAGAAGGAACAAAAAACACGCCTTCAAAAACGTCTGATAATGGAGACTGAATTTGAGCAAGACTCAAAGGTCATTACACAAGAAAACAAAAATGGTGGATGGTTGAAAATGAGACAACCTTGCTGTTTTTCTGCTGAAATATTGATGTGAAAAATGGGTTTAAAACTCGTGTGTGTGGTCCAGAAAGTGCAACCGAGGTTTGCATGAAACTAGAATCTGGGGTTTTCAATTCATTCAGTGAAGTCCACTGTACATACAGAACGCAGCTGTTATCTTTACCTTTCAGACTACTTAGCAACTGTCATAATGAACATGTTCGGCAAGGTGAGAATGTGTCTGATAGGAGCAGGTCACAAGCTCATCTTGAAGCGCAGTGTATTCATTACAAGGGGAGCACAAAAATATGTCTTACATTATTGGTCTGCTTTGACGTATGTGATGCAGAATAATATGCTGATGCTTAAAAAAAGAAAAAACTGAAATCTCTGGTTCAGACTCGCAATCTGGCCAAATGGGAAAATATTGAATACCTGCATTATCTACGGTGCTGTATCAGAGTAGGACAACCTTTTGGCACAAATTTTAAACAAATATTAAATTTTAAATTCCCAATGTTCAAGCTAAGCTTGCATTTGAGAAGTTGTGCACCTCTCATTTGGCCCTACATCAGTGACTAACACTTTCTGAATCCAACCCAGTGGCTTTTTATGCTACAGTGTGTTGTGAGTGTAGTCTACTGTATAAAGTCCACCAACCTCCCTTCACTCAATTGTCTGGCTTCTCCTTTAAGATGAGAACAAGGCTGAAGGTGTGCGTCGGGACCGGGGGCCCCCACGGGCAAGAGGGGGGTCTGCAGGGCCTGGAGCAGGGCGGGGCCGAGGAGAGGGGCCCAACAGAGACCGAAGAAAGGAGGCAGACAGGTCAGCCATCCAAAGCTAGCCACTAGTTCTTAATGAGACGGGGCATCTGTAAAGAGTGGCCTATGCTCAGTTACACAACAGGACACCAGGATTTCTGGTGCTACCTTTTGTACACCAAGAAGTTCCAATCCCCATGAATGTAGCACAGGAAATGATCAATTTCAGCGCTAAAACATCAACAGTACAACATAAATTGGAACTGAATTTTACTTGATGTTTTTCTGAAAATGAGGACTGAGCACGTGTGAACTGGGTGCCAAGCAGCTTATAGATGTTAATTTTCAGATGATGAAAATGAACATCATTTGTGCTCCTTTAGTCTTTTTAGCTGTGTGCTAAACTGTGTGTGTTTGAGGATTCACAGCAAAGGGTCAACTCTCCAGCACAGAGCTCTGCCGATAAAAAGTAAAACCTCAGTGTTCATTCTGATTGTAGAAAGGATAACAGAAGAGACCGAGACTCCAGACCACCCCCAGAGCCAAAGAAATTCGAAGAAACCCCAACCCCCGTAAGTCCTTCACTGCCAAGGTTTAGTCAGACTTTGTCACCTCAATTATTCATAGAAGGGTTTCCCTAAAAGGTTGTTTTAGCAGTGCTCCCCCGTACATTAGTTTTAAAGTGGATAAACAGCCCATCATCAGTCATAAAGTTGTCCCCAATGTTTCATGCTCCTTGAGAGAAAGTTGGCATATTTTCTCTTGTTTCGCTATATTTGTTGAGCATCCAAAGCATATTTTACTGATCTAGGTCCTGTTTTGTTTTTCCTTTTTCAGAAGTTCAGCTCAGCCAGTAAGTACGCCGCTTTGCTAATGGATGGAGACGACGCAGAGGACGTAGAATAGAGAGAAAAGAACGAGACAAGACCCGAAAGCAAAAGAGGAGGAGAAAATGCAGAATGCAGAAAAAAATAATCTCACATAGCTTATAAAAAACTCCTCACATGGAAGAGGCTCCTGGGAGGACATCACTCCTGCCCTTATTTCCTCGTACAAACCTGTCCTTTACTTTCAAAACACCCACCCATCCCGCCTCCCCCGACCCACCCTCAGGACTATTCAGCTTCTAAAGAATAGTCATATACTGGACTTGTTTTAAATGGAAAAAAGGAGTAGCTGACACATGGAAAAGTGATGGATAACAATGAAATAATTGTAATAAATAAATGGAAAAAGTGGGGAAAAAATGAATTTGTATATTTGTGGATCACAGATTTGGTGAGGTTGGATTATAAGACATGTTTAGTGCAACCTGTTTTTTAATGTTTGGATTTTTTGTCTTCAACTTCAGACTGATTGACTTGCATAATTCCTAGATCAAATGTAAAACTATTGATTAGAAGCCCTTTTTATTCATTAGAAAAACATTTGGTATTCTAAAATTATTTTAAACTAATCTCTTAAATCAAATTTATTGGCCAAGAAAATCCTGTCTTCCAACACTTAACTGTCGTGAATGTTGGCACTGGTTACTAACTTAAAAACATTTGTCATGCGTGTGTGCTATTCAACGCATTGGTTGACTTGGTTCTAAGCTGATTCGCACAGTATTACGAGAGAGGACTGTGTAGTACAGACTACAGTACTGCAGGAGTGACCACTACAAGTGCCATTACTATCATTTCCAATCATTGTAAAGATGTCTCTTTCTACATATTCTGATGAAATAATCAAATCAATTAAAGGCTTGTGATGGTCGTTTACAGCAGTCTTAAAGATTCTGCACAGCTGTCTAAATCATTCACTCTTCCTGAAGTAAAGGAATACAGATATTTGGGAAAGTCTGGACTTGCCTATAGTAGGGTGTGAGCTTTTGCATGAGATTATAAAGCTGTCTTCCAATTTGCAATAAATTGGGGTCATTATGTACATTCAAATAGTATGTGGTCATTGTATATGTTTGCATTACTGGAGGGATTCAGCACAAGGGCTAAAGAAAATCAGTGCAAGTGTGTAAACTAATGCACTTAAAGCTGAGTTTGTGCTTGTCTCTAACAATTACGTTTACAGACGAGCCAAGCAAGCTCCTCTTTGTTCCCGTGGTAACCCGACAAGGCCATGCACACTTCAGTGACAGCGTGGCGTTTAAAATTAACCATGAAACCAGTGTCCGTCACAGGATGGCGAGTTGCATCATCAAACGCATCACTTTTGTGTCTTTTTTTCCTCCGCTCACTGTTCTCCTGGTGTGGTCCGTGTAGCAGACGGTTTCCACAGTATTTCTTCAGTCTCAGCCCCCTGCTGAGGGCCAGACTCCTGGTGGCAGCTGGTTAGGGTCCTGCTGAGCTTCACATGCCACACACACGCAGAGGGCACACACTTTGCTGTACGATGAGACTCGTCTAGACCCTTCAGCAGCAGGGCACTCTTTTCAGTGGACATCAGCATACTATAGACTGACTGGGAATGCTTACTGGCAGCAAGCAAAATATCTGCTAATATAGATTTACTTAAGTGTTTCATGAAATAATTAGATTTATGTAGAAGCTCTATGATTACACACCAGAGTTCAATACAAATAGTTCCCATGCACATTAATTTTATAGTATATTGTTTAGATTAAAGTGGCCGCTCAGGGAGCGTAAGGTGTGCGGGAGTGAGACAAAGATGCTGACTGTCTTCCTGTGTGGACATAAACATAGTAAACATAAGGTCAAAGTTTATATACTTAATCTTTCAATGAGGTTTTAAGATAATACCAGTTTTCTGAAAAGTCCACATTACAAGTGTCTTGCTTATTTTTATCTAAATGGTGGCACTGTAAGATATAAAGTCTTCTCTTATGTTCACCTCATCTAGGAGGATAAAACTCCCTGCGGTTTTGAATATCCGGTGTAGTTCTGAATGATGGCAAATTCAGATTGAACACATTGACACATTGAATTAAAAACTAGATCAAATAGATTAAACATCCCAGCAGTGTATAAAGGAGTTAATACCTTCACATCTACCAGCCACAACATGACAATGTTGCTTACACATTAATACATCAGTAATAATAACCATCATCAGATAATATAACACAGAAGGGAACTTTTGTGATTTTAAATACAGGAATTTTACTTGAGTATTTTTATATTGTACTAATGCTCCTTTTATTTAAGTAAAGATCTGAATACTTCTTCCAACCTGTGCGTGTCCGTAAAAAGAGGGCTGTATCTTAGAGTTTAAACGTGTGTGCACCTTTTCCCACCCACCGGCAGCCCCCACCCCTGTTGCCATGTGAATCAGCAGCTGGTCCACACAGGAGGGTCTTTCCTCCCTCCACTTCAAGCCAAGACATGACTGGAGTTTGTTTCACTTGGGGGCCTCTAGATGATGTTTCAAGTGAAATTTGCCATGATCATGTATACAAAATTTCCATTGTCAACTTTAAGCGTCTGCTGATCTGCTTTACTGGAGCTGTAATACAGACTCTGAAGTTGCTGGAAATTTCACTTAATGCGCATTGATGCTTTGTCGCCTAAATTAGCTCGCAGCCCCGGATTTGTCTCACTCTAAACCAAGGGCCGCTTTGTATGGTCTAACCGGGGGCTAGAAACATGCTTTTAGAAAGAGCTTATTGTTGGAGATTTTCCCCTCACAACCCTAAAACCTCCAGCTTACAGCAGTATTTTGTCTGGAGACCTCAGTTTGAGGAAATACAGTTGTGTGTGTTACATACAGAGAGCTGTAGTCTGAAGGAATTTAACGAGGGGAAAAGCAGATCTAAGATTTAAGCACAGAGCCCATCATTGTTTTCATCCCAGTGAAGAGAGCCACTGAGGGAATCAAGAGAGGACATTAATGTTGGTGTCATGTGTCCTATCAAACAAGGAGGTGGAGTTCATGACATCTATTATTTTCACATCCACGGGGAGATACACAGATATTAAAAATATGGAGTAGAGATCCTGGTTGACAAAAGAAAGTTGACTTTCAACCCTGTGCCCATTTGCTCTAGTTGTTTAATAAAATCCCAGGCAAGCAGTTGGTTAAAGTCTGCACTTCCTCACAACAAGCTGAGAAGAGAGAGATCAAGACTACATTATGTTCTCATGTGCAAAGTTACTGAGTCTAAAGGGATGACGTGTGTGAAAGAAGCTCTATCTAATCACTCCCCCATGAGGAAGGAGAGAGTGAGAGGGGCTGAAGTGAAGCCAAAGGAAAGGGGAAGGGCCTGATATCAACAAGCCAAAACAGCTGCCCCCTTCTCCCCCGTGGAGAGACAGCAAGAGGAGCCTGATGGAGCGAAGAGAGAGAGAGAGAGGCGAAGACTGGAGGGTCTGTGAGTGTGGAGCAGGGGAGAGCGGCGTTCGAGACATGTGAGGGTCTGTAGAGGCGAAGAGTAGAGAAGGAGGTATTGGCAAGTGGAAAAGGGGGGAGGCAAGAGAGAGGTGGTGAGTGTATGCTTGCATGCTTTCAGAGTGAGGATAGCCAGAGAGCGAGGGGACAGGGAAGACTGTAAGAGGAGAAAGACTGGGGGCGGGGGGGGTAAGAGTGGAGGGTCTGTGCTTGATGACACTTCGTGGAGGGGTTGTAAGAGGAGAGGGCAAAGGAGGGGAAAAAAGTAATCTGGGGTGGATTTCAAGGCTGGACAGGCTGTCAGAGAGAAGGGCAGGAGGTGTGAGGAGTCACTGGGTAAGAAGGCACATGCTGGAGAGGAAGACATTAGCTGTCGTAGAAACACAAGGAGGCACCCTCAAAACATGAAGCGCTGAGAGGAACAAAACGAGAGGATCTAAAGCACTTGTCTGGAAGGAGCAGATAAGATTTGATAACAATTAAAGTAACAAGGCGAAAGAGTATGGGGTGCATTCACAGCACAAGCACTGGCAGGATGAAGAAACACGGACCTGACAATGACACAGGAGGAATCCCCGTGAAGGCAGACCCTGAGGTGCACCCTGAAATCCTTCAACTTGCTCAGGTAAGTGAATAACTGCTCATCAGGGAACTGTAAACATTGTGGTTGTACACAGCAGAAATGTCTTGATCATACAGTGTGTTGAGTCCATTAGTAGCTGTAGGGAAAGAGCAAAAGACCATGACAGAAATAAAACATCCTGGTCCCGGGTGATAGGATGTACATGCTGTTGTTGCAGTTGTTCCAAACAGTCATCGATACTTCTTAGTGTTTGTCATGTGACTCAGCAGAAGATGAGCTTTGTTGAATTGTTAAACTCTATATTTACCACATACTTGTCATAAACGTCAACCAAAGAAATCCAAACAATTGCCACTACTTTTCCAAATTAGATGAAGCCGGAACTCCAAAGCAGTTCTTTGTCTCTCTCACTCTCTTACGAAATATTCCTCCTCTGTGTTTTTGTCAGCACTCAATAGAGCAGAAGCATCTCATGCCGCACATGCTTGCATACCGATGGATAAACATGTGTTTTGCAGGTCCCATTTAGACCTGCATCAAGCATGAATTACATGCACTAGTCATGTTTGTAGACTCAATAGTGTTTGATTTTGATGCCTTATAAAATTGGTGCACCTACAGCGTACAAAGTAATCCTTGGCAGTGAACAAGGGGGGGTAAAAATAAAAAGAAGGACAGTAGTGGACGATCCATTTGATTGCTGTTATTAATCATGTCCCTCTGGGGTCAAGGTTCAAGAGGAAGTGGTGTAAGTTACTGTCCGGTTCCGACCTGCCGTCTGCCTGTCTGCTGGCTCTATTTAAGAACATGTATGGATTTAGGAGCAAGCCACTTTGCTGCACACGTAAAGCCTCTGGAAGACTTTTATAGAGACTAAAATTAAAAGTGTCTGTTGGTTTAGCACCAAGGCTACACACCAGTATGTGTGTTCTCACATGTCAAAGTAAATCACACTCCGGCATGCTGTATGTCAGCGCAATAGGACAAAGAAGTCCAACGTACTGACCTTTTAATTAGTCCAGTAGTACTTTGAGGTAATACATGGGGATATTTGTGTGACGTGTGTAGTATAACACATTGCTGCAAGGTGCTGCGCACTGAACCTCTGGATCTCACTGGAACAAAAACATTACTCAGATCACATGTGGCTTCAAATCCCCTAAAGCTCTGATTGTGCGTGTCTGTCTGAATTTCTTTGTGTGTGTGTGTGTGTGTGTCTGTGTCTGATCATGCCAAATTATGATAACATAGTCCCAGTTGAATGGGTGGAGTCTGCAGTGGGGGGGAATAAAATATGTCATACATTCAAACAGTCCAGTCCAGGAGTTGTTGTTTGTAGTATCTGTTTTCTCTCTCTCTCTCTCTCTCTCTCTCTCTCTCTCTCTCTCTCTCTCTCTCTCTCTCTCTCTCTCTCTCTCTCTCTCTCTCTCTCTCTCTCTCTCCCACACACACACACACACTCACTCACTCATTCCCACACCTATTTTCAGCATTTTCATGGCTGTTTAGTGGTGACACCCCCTACTCAAACAGGTTATAAATAACCTGTTAGAACTAGAGCATACCCCTGGCTCGCCACCTGCTCCCGTCCCTTCTTGAGTGAATCCTGTGCATATGTGTGTGTGTGTGTTACCAATAGCTAGAGGTTGCAGCTCCTGCTCTCCAGCATGTCATCACCAGCGACTTAGCGAGGTGTCACTGAATGCAGGCCGAAGTATTTAATGCAGAGGGGGTGTGTCACTGTACTCTGTATTCATTTACAGTGTGTGTGTGTGTGTGTGTGTGTGTGTGTGTGTGTGTGTGTTGCAGGTGTATATTTTTACCAGTTGAATGAATTAGCACACACAATGTTTTTATGTTCTCAGACACATGGCAGAAACTGACATGATATCAGAGAGAGTTAAATAAATGTAATTTTCACCCATACGATGATTTAATATGGTGGTCAGCTTTGTCAATATAGATGTCTTGGAATATTTCACCCTTGAAATGCTGCTGCTGTCTTTACAATAATAAAAAGCTCATGCAGCCACAGTCATAAAGAAATCCATTATGCTGCTGTTGGTGCCTGACCCTCTCCTCATCTCCATGTTAGAAGTGGAAGTGCTTCGGGCTCTCTGCAGCGGTCAGAGATGCTTGTAGAATGACACAGACTTTGGCTGCAAAACCCCAAATGGGGTGGGGTTCTATAATACTGCAATGCAATACTGCAACACTGCTGATAATCATGGGCGCCTCTGGAGAGAGAGTGTATCAAAGGTATATACAGGGCTGGACACGATATCACACCTACAATGCATGTCAGTGCAGTTAGTCCAAATTCAAAATACTAATATTGTCATTGTGAACATTATAGTTTCTGTTTTCAGCTATGTATTATATGGCACATGTTCTTACTGCATTGTTTCCACCCTTTCTGTTGCTTTCTCCTTTAATCCTCCACTGTTCTCTAATTTACTGAAAGAACTATAAAAAAGGTGCAGCGCCATTATGTTAAAACCCCCCCTCACACACACACTGTGAGATGCATGAGTCATTTAATCTGTCAGCTTTAAATGAAATGACACATATATCCCTATCTGACAGATGACTACCACGAAACTTGCTTCAGCTTAAGTGCTGACTCCCTAACTTACTGACAACATGCTGCAACATACCATGATAAAGCTTCAGTTTTGTTTACTCGTAGAACAGAAAAAAAGGTTGCTCCACGCATCACGCTCGACCTTAGCACTACGAAACACAATCCCTTACCTATACATCTGAACACCTTTTAAAACCATTCATAGAACTTCAGATGTGCATAGAATAAGCACATTTATCCAGAAACAATTCAGTGAAAAATGTGTTGCATTAATCAGGGGTTTAACTACTTAATTTGAATTATATTATTTGAGCAGCCTGTGCCCTGAACTTCCAAAGTAAAGCATATGAAATAAAGGGATTTAAATTGGAGGGTGTTTTAAGGGACATTTGTCCTCTTGTGATCTTGTAACAGAGTTCACTTTCTTCTCCCTTTATTTCTGGCCCCGTTCTAGAATTTTCAACATTATCTTTCATGGTTCTTATATTTCTGTCCTTTGTTTAATGCATTTAACTGCACCACTACTATTTGTCCACCAGACAGTGCCCTTCACTCGTGCTGCGTGTTTGAACTTCAAACTGTCACACTGGCATCACAAGATGAGTAATTGTGGCTCAGTTTCAACATGGAACTGATAAAATGATGGTCTCTTGAAAGAATTGCAGACACTGTACTCCAAGTGATTAACACGACCAGTATCATTTTTGGTGGATCTCATTCTGCAATATACTAATGCACTTATGGCAATTTACTGTTATATTAGGGTGACTAAATATTTGTGAGTCGCTTGTATGTCATGTCTTTATGTTTTACTGATTTCTATTCGATTGGACTACAACTTGGCTCAGATGTGCAGCCACAAAACCCAAATAAACATGGGAAAACATTTGTAATTTAGTTGACCCAAAGCAAATGACAAAGGGAAAAATCAATGCACTGTCTATTAGTCACATGCCACTCAACTGTGACTTTATATATTGATTTTATTTTGGTATTTTTAACTCCTGTAATATCACCATGGTACTTTTAAAACTTACAATAAGATACTTAACTTTAAGATTTAAGTTTCATTTTTATTTTTTTATTATGATATATAAAATATTTATCCACCGAAATCCTCAGTGCCATTACTGAAACCTCTATTTTTTATCCTGCAAGTGATCTCAGGTTCAGTTTACGAGGGGATGCGACTAAACGTCCAGCAACTCAATGGGCCGTTACATAAGTCCAACTGATTCAAGCTCCAAAAATCACAAGTTATGTAATGTCATTTAAAAGGTAAACGGCTGGAGGGGATGATGATCCTCCTCTCTGATCGCCTCTTTTCCTAAATACCCCCATAAACACACACACACACTAGCACACACAGACACCCACATTCAACACATACATTGGATGCTGCAGTTTATAGCCGCTTCTATTCACTATAACAGCAGACAACATATGTCAATATTCCAATGTTACTCTGATGCTTTCATTATGAGATCAATAACTACATAAAGTATTTGCCTGTGAGCATCTGATCAGTCCAGGTCAGTGACCAAAATAAACACGTTTTTTCCACCTGAGAGGGTTTTTGATGTCAGATATGACAAAAGAATGTCATTAATAAAAATGAATGCACTAGATAATCTTTTATATTTAAATTAATACCTTTCATTTGGTGGAGCACACCCTCCCACACCTTGTGTGATCCCCTGGATCCAACTGTGGGACATCAGACCCTCATTAATTTAAAAATATGGTGCCATCTTCATGACATGTAGACATGACATGTAGGCCTACGATTAAAGCACAAGTACACACGTTAATATTGTTTATGTTATTGTTTTCAAGGCATTGTTCATCATATAACCATTTATTGTAACTCTCTCTACAGTGGCTAATGGAATCAAACTATTTTAGGAGTAGGCTACATAGGGCCTATTATGTATTTGTTTGGTCACCAATGCTGGAAAGGTCAGATTTTTTGACTGTATGATTAAAGGAATAATTCATCATGTTGAGAAATGTTAGTTAGTCAAGTGTTAGAGGAAAAAATCGATACCAATTTTGTGTCTGTACACTAAATATGAAGCTACTGGCAGCAGCTGGTTAGCTTAGCTTAGCTTAGCTTAGCTTAAGGACTTCAAAGAAGAGGAAACAGCTAGCATAACCAAATCAGCACCTCACTAATAAGTAAAGCAACTATAATCAATACTTTTATAATAATGTATCAAGTGACAATGTGTTAACAATGTGACACATACACAGATACAGCTGGTAATCATAGTGGAGCATTTAGCAGCTAAAGCCTCAGAAATTGTAGAGACAGAGCTAAAAGAGAGGGAATATTGGACTTGGACTTGCCAAGAGGCCACAAACACAACTCCAAATTAATAATAATGTTTTCCTGTAACTGCTGGATGAGAAAATAAGCATCTGTTTGCTAACAAGTTCTCCATATCTTTCCCTCTCTTCCTAATCTTTATGTAATGCTAGTGTCTATGCTTTATGCTAACCCTCTCTTGGCTGTAGCTTCATACTTAACATACAGATATGAGAGTGGCATCGATCCTCTCATCTTACATTTGGCAAGAAAGTGAATACGTGTATTTTCAAAACTATTTCTTTAAATCTCTGACTTGTTAACTGTATAATTGATGTATGGTGTGGTTAGCACGAATGACATGTGAAGTGTTATAATTGTTTATTTAAATGTTGTAGCTTCTAAAGAATGGAGTTGCAAATAAATTTTCCGCAGCAAATCAGCTGCATTTCTGTCCACATTATGTAACCACACAAAGTTCAAGGTAGGGCTACATAAAACATTAATTATACATTTCCAGTCATAATTGATTTAGACTAAGGACACTCCACTTTAGAGACACTTATTATTATACATTGCAGTTAATGAGTTTCCTTCCACCTTCAATTCATGATGGTTTGAATTGAGGTGAGAGAAGTGAGACTGGTGTTGGATAGTTAATAAATAAGTGTTTATGAGAGAGTGAGTCCAAATTGGTATGCCTGCACCTTCAGTTAAATTCAAGGTCTATCCTGCATGGAAAAACCCAGGGATCGGAAGAAAGTATTTAAAAAAGGCCACAGTTGAAAATTGTTTTTTCAAGACCAGAGAAATGCATTGAGTCATTTAACAAGAAAAGAAACACCAGTGTGTGCAGGTACACTGTCTCTGGCCCTCCACCTCTCCCATTGCCTCACATACACACACACACAAACTCCTGTTTCCAGGCCCCTCCTCCTTCTCGGCTCAAGGAAAGATTTAATGGTTTAATGTGCTTCAGATTCTGTCAGAGGCATTGCATTGGCAGAACTTTATATAAACATTGTCCTACTTCTTTTCACTGGGACAGTTGAGTATTGGTTTATGAAAAGAAAAATCCATGGATTATGACTCAGGGTGCTACATTTATTTTCCTTTAGAGCACATAACCTCACTGGCACTGTGTGTGTGTGTGTGTCTGTGTGTGTGTGCAAAAATATACATGTTAAATCTTTATTATCTATCTATCTCCTCTATAATTTAAAATTATTTTGTTCTCGAGTAATTCATATATTTAAGCCCATAATATAGTATCAGTAGAGATTTGAGAGAAAGACAGCAAACAGTCACAGTGCGTCTGTCTGTGTCAGATTTCTTTCTTTGCTTTGCCCACAGATGCTCATGTCTCGTGTTTACACAGCTGCCATGATGGTCCAGTGTGGTACCACCTTGCACTGTTGAAAGGCAACTCATAGTAAGCTTGTCATGAAAAAGGAGAGATCCCAGCTATTTCAACCAGACTGAAAGAAAGACTAGAATGAGACCAAAACTGAATAAATATTATTAATGAATTAATATAAACAGTCACAGTAATAATAATCACAGTAATTGCCTAAAGGTTTTGGTTACAAACCTGCTTAGGTTTGCTTGAATGTTCAGTTCAGTTAAAGATGAGTCTTTAAGGTGAACTGTTGGCCAATTTAAATATATCATTGCCATATTGGCGGTGCATATTTCATTGTATTATTTGTATTATACAATTTTCTGTATTGGCATGAAAAGAGGAAAAATGCCTTTTGATTTGCTATTTTGACAAGATGGACAAAAAATGTAACAGGTCAACAGAAAGCACAATAATCCTAGTTGGAGGCTGTACTTAGACACAGCGATGCTTTGAACTAAATGCTAACTCCACTTTGGCAACACCACAATGCTAACATGTAGATGTTTGTCAGGTATACTGTTTACCATGTTCACCATCTTAGTTCAGAGTGTTATCATGTTAACATTTGATAATTAGCATTGAACACAAAATACAGCTAAGGCTAAGGAATGTCATTAGTTTTGCAAGAAGTGTTTGACAAATTAAAGATTTGACCTTATGTTTGCAGCAACAGGAAAAGTCAGGGGGTCACCAACATTATTACAATTCATCCTCTTGGGAACAGGAATGTCTGTACCAAATTCTATGCTAAACCATCCAAAGGTTTTTGAGATATTTATGTCTGGACAAGCACACCTATAGGGACTGCAGGAACAGCATCACAGAGGACACCACTAAAACAGTGAACACCTAGTCTATCTATTACAGCACATTAGCACATTAGAGAGGGTGGCAGCACAGAAAGCAGTTTATTTTTCATCATCTTAGCTGGCCCTCAGACTGAGACAGAATGAGGACACGTTAAAACACAAGACAACAGGATGCCTTAAAACACAGCATGATATGACAGGTGTTTTTAGTCTAAGAAGCTGAATCTACAGCAGTTAGGGCATTAGTGCTCATGCTGGTGTGTCACTGAACCAGCGCACATCTGTACTGACAGCGGCCACACAGAAGACAGTGACTGTCCAGTGCATCGAATGGAACAATGCTGAAATAAACATGGGGAATACTCAAATGACTGACTTTTTACTCAAAATAATGCACATTATTGTGAGGGCATTCATACGGTTTCAGACTTGATGATCAGATTTGACTGTTTCTGCAGCTCGCCAAAGCAGGGAGCCACATCTTCATGGAGAAGAGCTTCAAGAGGAAACGAGTGTGCGATGTGTGCAAGCAGAACATCGACAACCCCGGGGCTTTCTGCAAGGGTGAGTCCATGTCTCAGGTCCGGTCAGGCAGCAGACCCAGAGACACGACTGATAAGCATGGATACACACCTAGACCTGACATAGATGAGCTCACCCTGACTGTCAGAGTAAAACATGTTCCTTACCTCTGTGCTCTCCTTACTGTGTGCAGAGTGCAAGGTTGCAGTTCACAAGACATGTGAAGCCAAGGTAAGCCATACATTTCCTCACTAAATTCATCCCAGATTACACACTTTACTTCCTACTGTCCCGAGCAAATTGAGCTTCTGTGTCAGAGGTTCTGATGTTAATGTGCTGTGATTCTTAAGTGGAGAAAGCCATGTGTACTGACCTAGATGTTGGGTTAAAGAAGGCCTCCCCCCATGAACTGCAACCAGCCAGGTTGCTATGAGTAATTCAATCATGTGGTAATGTGGTCGAGCAGGAGCTCCTGAGAGTCGTCAAGCACCCGGGAAGTCTCATTGGTACTTCAAAGTGACTCTCTAATACAGCTTGATATGAAGCATTTGTGCTTATTAAAGAATAATATTTTACACAATAGTCAGATGCTCATTAGCACTATCTGTGAGATGTGCTCTCAGGCTTAGCAGAAGGGGCCAGTAGTGAGCTGTGAGCTTGTCTTGATGGGGTTGGAGGAGGAGAAAGCACAAAAAGAAGCAGCCCAGCTCAGGGACATGGCACCTTTGTTTGTGTGCCCATCAGTCAGGTGGTAATAGAGCAGTAGCTGTGTTTTAGGTTATGTTACTCAAGGCATCCTCTCTTTATCTTAAAATAGCTCTTTTTATTTTAAAGATCATTCTGTATTTGCAGCAATATCGTCCGAGCATTGTGGCTTTAACCTTTGACACTTCATACTATTAACACCTAATATATGAGGTGTGTGGAATACATCTCTCCATAGGACGGCAGTTGTATATTAACCATCTGGCTAACACTGGCACATTTACAGAAATGTTGATTAATAAAATTAAATTAAAGATATAGAGAAAACATTTTCATGCATTGCATCAGTGGTAAATGTGAGTGTGACATGTGCTTCTTGTCACCATTAAACAATCATGCAGGGTCAAATTAATCATGGACTGCATTGCATTGCAAACTATTGTGCTTTAAGTAAGGTGCCTAATCTTTGTTGTTCTGGAACCAGGAGTGCATTCGTGTTTGTGCTGTGTAAAAAAGAAGCACTCTCTCTGTCCACAGCTTATGTCAAACCATTGGCAGTGGCCGCCCGTGCTCTCCTGTGACCTCGCTCACAGCAGCTCAGTGTCACACACCACTGAGTGAGCTCATGACCTTGCTGTTACTATGCTGTTGTGCCTCACTGTCCAACAGCACCAACACACAGACACAGAGGGAGCCATCGCCCATTCATTTCTCAGCTCTTCAGATCAGCTCAAATCCTGTAGGATTTATGGGGGGGAGGAGGGGGTGGTGCTTCCTGCCCCCTCGTCTTCCTGCCCCCTACTCTTCCTCTACACACACACCGTAATGGCGTACGACTGGGCACTACCAGCTGTTGTGTGTGAGCAGCATGTATTAAAAGAGGATTATTATTTTTGTCATACTCGTCCCACTGGTCACCACGGCGATTGCCAAAAACAGCTCTTGGTGCCTGCAGGAGAGGCAGGCGGCATGGACAAGAGTGGACATCGTCACACAGGACGATGATCAATCTGGATAGGAGAAGTCTGAGCGGGTAAATTTAGAAAATAACAAGAGTGCCTTAGATTCCTGCCAGTGAGTGATCTGTCGGGGGGGGGGGGCACTCAAATAAGTGAGAGGCAGCTGGGGAGGCAGGCTTTGTGTGTGTGAGTGTGTGTAATCAGTCCCATTTGGGGGTATTCATAAATAAAGGGGAACATTGGGTCAAGGCTGCAAATTGCTGTCTGCTTCATGTCACGATATGCTCTCACTGTATGTTTCTATGGGCGTCTCATATGTCAACTTATTGCCTCCTTTCTTTTTTACTTCTTTCATCTCTTGCGTCTCACTGTCATCATCTTTTTTACCTTTAATCGGTTAGATTTCTCCTTTTCCTTGTGTTTTATAATCGCTTAGTCAAAGCTTCTCCCACCTTCTCTGTGACATTTTTTCTTCTTCTTTTCAAGCCTTAAAGGCTTTTATCTGTATGTTATGCCACCTTAGTACCACCAGTAAAGTCCAGAATTAAAGTTCCTGTTTTTTTGTTCCATCAACAGTTTTTCCATCTAATTCTGCCTCTTTGTGCTGCTGCCACTTTATTTTGCATCTTGTCGTCTCTCTCTCAGCTTCAGGGCAATGGAGAGGTCACTGGACATCAGCACCCTGTCACGGTGCGGGTCTACCCAGTGTCCGCAGGTGGTGTATCGATGTGTGTGAGTGCACATGTGGGGGAAAGAACTTGCACTGTTGACGTGCTTTTCTGTCTCTGTGCGTACCACACAGGCAGAGCTAGAGAGGAAAGCTATGTTGCATGTGCTGCTGACACAGTGGGAGTGTGTGTGTGTTATGGTGAGAGAGGGAGGGTGTTAAAGGGAGAGTTAGTGAAAGAGAGTGAGCAGCGAGAGTGTATCCCACTCTACACACAGGACTGCTCAGAGGCAGAGGGAAAGACTGAAGCTGCTTGTTGACAGGTAAAAACACACTCTGCGCCGTATTTACTGAGTAAAGCTTTGGGTTTAGTTTATATTTGCAGCACATCGGCTCTGACTTTTCATATGGTTTGTGTTTTTTTCTTTTCTTCTGAGTAGCAATCTAACAACCGTAAAGCTTCTTCGCAGCGTTTGCTCTGATAATGAAGCATGTGATTGTACATATTATTCCATTAAAGCTGTAGCCAGAGAGTTCTTGCTTTGCCCAGAAAGAGGATTTCATTTACTGTGATTAAGGCAAGTGCAGAAAATGAAGCGCAGACTCCTGCTGTGACCCACAAAAAATACATAGACTTTAATTTTTAATACTAGAGAGTGAATTCATAAGACTTTAAATTTTTAATGAGATAACTATATGTGCAGGTTTAGGTACAGAAAATTGTATTCTACATGCTACCATATATGCCTGTAAATGTAACATTTTATTAGTATAGATTAGATGTGTGTGTCTGTGGGCATGTGTCTGTCTGAATGTGTGTGTGTGTGTGCATTCATTTGCAAGCGTCTGCATTCACCAGCGTGCATTTATCTGTATGCACAACTTGTCTTAGTTTTGATTTGATCAAGATTTATGAAACTTGCACAGTACCCTGCTGTAACAATGCAATTTCCCGGAGTATCTCTCTACTTCATCCCTGTGTATACATGTCTGTGTTGTATATTGTGTATAGACAATCAGCAATGACCATGGGGCACCTGACAGAGACAATGGCTGTATCCCAGACCCAGTCAGCTGTCCTAACATCATCTGATGGATCCTAATGTTGTGTGGTGAAATACAGATGGTTACCATGTCTGCTCATACTCACCAGCTGTTCTGCTAATGCTGATTTATGAATTGATATAGCAATTATGTTGCTATATGAACTACATGCTTGTGTTATAAGCAAGTGTTAGTCCTAATTAGCGCCAGTGGAGCTGGAACAAAGTTGTAATTTTTCATTTACAGAAACACAAACAATCTTGATAAAAATCCCAAATAAGTAAAAGTGACACTGTCTCTCAAATACCTCAAACGTGAGCCTTTCTGTACAAGAATTTCTTGCTGTTTATTGGCCGACATATCTGCATTATGCTAAAATCAACTGATTTATTGTTCTAGCTCCAGTCCAGATGTCAGCTTCTGTGGCATCTCTCCTATCATGCCGCATGGCAACAACAAGTGTCATGTTTCTCAACCTTTCCTATTTTTCGTGTCTCACCACGGGAGACCGGGTGGACACGCTGTCCTGGGGTAGCTCTATGTGTCATTGGACATCAATGAGAAGGTAGAAACAGTGAGGTCGATAGAGACACTCAGCAGGATGGTGGTTGAAGTGGATGTCGTGGATAAAAAAAAATCCTGCCAGATGAACATCTGCGTGACTTGATTAAGGTGGTGACTTGATTGATGTCACATTGTTTCTATTTATAACCGTCACCGGCATCATGCACTGTGTACAAATTATTATCATGGTTAATTTAATTTGACTGCTTTACTCGTTTTATCAATAATAAAGTATTACAGGGAAAATGCACACACACGGATGCATGCACAGTGTTTATATTTACCCATTGCTTTTCATTTCCTGTGAGGTTAAGCCAAGTGATAGGGGCACAGCAAGCCTTATTTAATATTCCAGGAATTTTACAGTTCCTATTTTATTGTGGGATCATAATAATGTCTTTAAAACACTTTGAGCTTAGAGGGCAACATTTATAAATGATAATATATTTCTTTTGATAGTCATGTGTTGGATGGATGTAGACAGTCGGTTGTGAAAAATGTATGTTATTTTGCAATTATTGGATGTTAAATGTTGTTAGGCAGACCGCCATGGACCAAATACAAATGTTGCCCATGATGCAGTCACATCAGTAATAGTACAGAAATCCATTGCCAGATCTCTTGAAAATGTCAGTGCTGCCAGAAAGGGCAAGTGGATTTGTGAGATGACTGATGGTCAAATAGACAAAATGAGCCTTTAATTGTTCTGAGGGTATGTATGATCTAAAATAAGGAGCTCTATCAAAATAGCTCTGTAAAATCTCTCTGCTGTCAGTGGTCAGCATGTTCAGCTGTTGACATCTCTCTCCCATCCGTGCTCGCTTTCACTTTCTGTCAGCTTTTCTGTTTGGCTCTCTTCTTTCCTCCTTCTTGTCTTCCTGATGCCATTTCTTCCCCCTCTAAGCTCTGTCTGTATCTCTGCTCCTTGGACTGCTAGTTTTCTGCTTTGAGCTCTCATTCGTGCTTCCTCTTGTTGCCTTCTTCTCCGGGCCAGTTACATATTGACTTGCCATGGCTATGCGTGATGCTTATCGAGGTGTCCTTTGTCATCTGATGTTGTTTATTCAGGGGGAGCGCATACTTGTGTCTCACGGCAGGGATGATTGCAGTTATCCTGTTCCCCAGGCAATGAAAGCAGAGAGACACAGAGTGTGAGGTAGCAGAGACAGGCTGTAGGGGGTTAGGAAATGGAGAAATGAGGGATGAAAGATGAAAGAAAACGGAAGAAAGGCAGAGAGATAATGAGAGAAGAAAGAGAGGGGATACCATACTTTCATGTAAAACCTTCTAAATCACAGCCACTCCTAAATGTGCCCCCTGGTACACTGTGTGAAATGATAACAGTTAACAAAAATAAAAAGCGTCACAGTTTTATTTAGCTTTCAGTGGACCTTTCGTAAGACTATGGAACTTGGAATAAGCCGTGGTTATTTTACTTTTCCAGTTTCAAATGGGAAGGCTTACTCACTTCTCCCTCTCCAGAGTGTGATGTCAGCTCTGAGTTCACTGTCAGAATGAAACTCGCTCCTCCTGGGAGGCATACCGACGCCTGTGTCTCAAACGTTAACATTTTATCTCCTGCTTCTCTGTAACTGACTCAACTGCTACAGCAGATCTTCTTTTTTTTGGATTACCTCTCCCAGGGATAGTAGTGATGATTCAAGATGTGGCAGTGATAACTTTTAAGATTCGTGCCACAGTCACTGTTGTGGAGGGGATCAGCAGCCAAGAAACTCTTAAGGAAGATCCAATATTACACAACAATGTCTTAACAAAAGAGAGAGAGATTTTTTGGGAAAAACTAATATGTTTTGCTATTGTATTTGCTTTCATGCCTAGAGTTAGATGAGAAAATCTCATATCTCTCAGTTCAATATGAAGCTAAAGCCAGCAACTTGTTAGCTTAATTTAGCTTGGAAACAGGGCAAAACTGCTAGCCTGGCTCTGTCCAAAGGTGACAAAATTCCCCTACCAGCACCTTTAAAATTGATAATGTGTCAGTAAGTGAGCTTTCACTGCAATAATACATGGTTGTGGCCACTTGGGGGCAGCAGAAACAAACAGTAAACACAACTTTGACTTATTTTAACCTTTTAAATTGATATGGCGAACTTGTTAGCAAACAGTTGCTTATCCAGCAGTTACCTGGCAACAATATCATCTATTTGGAGTTGTGTTTGTTGCCAGCAGGCGAGTGTAGGTCCAATATTCACTCTCTTTTAGCTCAGTGTTTGGTCTCCACCCAATCCTGAGGGAAATATCTGGCTCTTTAGCTGCTAAATGCTTCACTATGTTCACCAGCTAGTTGCTAACTGTGTCTTTCTCCACTTTGGTGCTGAGCAGGTAGTGCACAATGTCTTTTTAGAGCTTTTTCACTGAAAACAGCTGCCTGCTGCAGGCGACTACTGGCAGTAGCTTCATACTTATCCTACAGTCATGAGAGTGGTATCTTAAAATAACTCTAGGCAAGAAAGCAAATACATTTTCACGAAAATATTTCACGAAAGCCAAAGTTGGCACATTCTCACATTTGAGGAGCTGAAACTATAAGGAATGTTTGCCACGTTTGCTTAATAAATGAATGAAAAGTGTTATTTGATAAACAAGGCCAACTGAACTACTAAACAGACCAATCATCCAGTCCACTAACAGTCAGTCAGTCAGTTCCTGAGGGTGGGGTAGAGTGCCGTCATTGGCACCTCAATAAACGCTAGCTGATGAACAGGACAAACTGAACCAGATGGCTCCGTTCCCAGTGGCTCCAGCTAACAGTCCACATGCATTAATGAAGACCCTGAGGCTGGCAGAGCTACCAAAGACACGTGTATGCACTCTGTGTGTGTGTGTGTGTGTGTGTGTGCGTATGTTTGTATGTGCATATGTGAACCTAGGTTGACCAGCGCTGACATCCTGTTGCAAATTGCTTCCTGTTGACTGTGGTGTCTTCCTCCTCTGCCTTTATGTTACATGTTGGTGATCTTTGCCTCCAGGTTCAACACAGGTCTTCTTTTGTGAACGCGTGTGTGCGTGTTTGTATTCACGCATGGGTACACGTGTATGTTGTGTCTGTCTCCTACTGTTCCTTCCTGGAGCAAACTACTTTATCCACTTAACTCCCGTTATTAAAACCATTAAGAGAGGAGTTCTCCCCTATGGCTGAAACTCTGTGTTCTTTAATTTCCTACTGTAGGTTTTATAACATGTTTGTGACCCATGTTTGCACATTTAAACCCTGGAAAATACAGATTATGCTTGTGCTGTGGTAGAATGTGAAAAGAACTGATTGACCAAGGCAAATAAGTCAAGATGTGGATATTACAATCCAGAATCCACTCCAGATTTAAGAAATCATGGATATTAACAAAAAATAACTTAAAACCAAATACAGATTGTTAGTCTGCATGAGATCTGCACGACAACAATCTCGTAATGACATCATCTGGTCAGCTCAACAGTAGCATAGTTTGTTGAATGTTCTCTGCCATGCAGGAACCAATTACAGCATGCCGGTTTCCCCTTCACTCCTCCTTTTACTCATTCCTCCCTGAATCACATATCTGTTTTATGTTTCCTCCATCCTAAACTCCCAGTCAGTCTTTCTCTGTAGCCCCCTCTGTAATGTCATTTGCCATCTCCAGTTTGTGTATCACAGAGTCTGTATATGCCATGAAATAAGAAAGCTATCATTTGGGTTTACACCATGTAGTAGAAAACCCATCTTCTGTACTCATGACAAATCTTTTTGGGGCTATTTTCTTTGAAAGAAACCTAACACATCAAATGTAACGTTCCAGGTGCGTTTGCTCCTATCTTGGAAATGTACAACACTAAAATAAGTTAAATGAACTGAAGATACATGCAAAGTCATGTTCTATTTCAGAAGGATTTTGACACTAATCCCAATAACAGCATGTAAATGATCATAATGGCTGGCAGATTTAGCCAGTTATCAACTAAAGAAATAGGTTTTTGGGGTTCATTTTGAAGCTTCAGGGGCAGACACTGGTCTCAGTTAAAAGAAATTCAGCAGAGGATGCTGATGTAGCAGCTGCAGCAGACCGCCACAATAGTAACATTAATGTATCAATGGCTGCTTCAGTTTCAATGTCATCTCGACAATGTCATGTTGGTGTTGCCAACATGATATACCCACAAGACATGCAGCTATTCTACATCTTTAGAGCAGGGACATTTCCAAAACACAGTTACAAAGTGACTGTAAGAAATGGAAATGGAAAAGATCCTACAGCATTGATTGTATGTTTTGTTGTAGCAACATCTGCATGGTCGTTGTTGTTTTTCCTGATTTTGTTTCAGTTGTAGATCATTATGATTGTCAAGCATTTGACTTGTTAACCTATTGCCTGACACCTGTCAGTACTGGCCAGCCCTCGGCCACAGAGGGCAGCTCTGCTGTCTATCAATCTCATGGGATAGCTCACAGGGCAAAAGCTGACAGGGTGTCACCTGTCAAGGTTTACAGTCGGAGCTCATAGCTGTGCTTTAATACTGATTGTTTACATTTCTCAGCTCATTTCCTTCATTTTCTGTTTGTTAAGTCGTGTTATTATATTTTGCATTGTTTGTCACCTTGTTATTTTGAATCATTGGACTTGATTTGCATCATAATGAGACCATCAAATGAGTCGGGAAAGGCACACATACCCTGACATACAAGTTTCTACTAACTTGTCACTTCAGGGTCAACTGTTATCCTCATAATAAACAATCCAGTCTATTTGTGTAATAGTGGCTGTAGCCTGTTTGAATGACCTCAGCTTCCCTCTCTGTCTTTCTCTTTCTCTGTGTCTACGTGTGTGTGGTTTTGGCAAGTTTCTGTTGGCTCACCAGCAGGGTACAAGGACTGCACGCCACATGTAGAGTCTTCCTCCAGTAAACTTTATCCATCTCTCTCCTCTCCTCCTTCTTTACGAGCCAAAAAAAAATGCAATCAATCAATTTTATTGAGTACCTCTTATTATACTAAGCACTTCTGCTTATACGACTGCCTGGTTAGCACAATAAACACCAGGCAGATATACAGACTGAAGAAGAATGAAGAAGTCAAGACAAAGTTCTTTACATTTCTGTAGACATGCGTGCAGGTGCTTGTCAAACTTTGTCTTTGTGTGTGTGTCTGTTATTGTGTACCAGGCTATGTGTGTGTGTGTGTGTGTGTGTGTGTGTGTGTGTGCGCGCGCATCAGTAACCCATCATGTGGAACAGCCACATCTGTGCTGACAGCCTCTTCTTAAAACCAGCTGCTGCAGATGACAGAAGGAAAGTGAGAATGAATCTTACTATCCTCTCCATCAGCTCTTCATCCTTTCCCCCCATCCCCTCATCCTTCCATCCCTTCGTCAGTGGATTCTGGAGCAAAACCAAGAGCACTAAACCAAACACATGACTTGGCATGTGCTGGTTCACTCCCAGTGTGTGCTTGTGTACGTGTGTGTACGTGTGTGTGTGTGTGTGTGTGTGTGTGTGTGTGTGTGTGTGTGTGTGTGTATGTGACTGTTGCAAAAACCAACCATGTGCTCATTTTCTTTCAGGTGACTCCCACCTGCACCTCAACACCAGACCTGGTAAGTGTGTTTACATGTACTTGTAAGAAATGGGTTTTATATTATATAGTGCAATCAGTCGTTGCAGTAGAGTTACTCTTTTCTGATAATTTTTCAGCACGGCACCACTAAATCTACATCACAGAAAAAGAGAGGCTCCATACCAAGGTACCAAGAAGCCTCAATCACATTAGTCATATGTGTCATAAAGTAATATTTGACATGTAAAATGGATACACAGAAATAAAACTCTGTCTTTATTGCCTGATGGCTGTATTTGCTGCACTAAAACAAGCATTTCTCATAATGTCCAGGAGTAAAAGTGTGGAACAAGTCATGGAGCATGTGATGGAGCAACACTATGACTTTGACCTCACCTACATCACGGAGAGGATCATCTCTGTCTTCTTTGTGCCAGACCTGGAGGAGCAGCGCTACCGCAGAAACTTGCAGGAAGTGGCCTCCATGCTGAAATCCAAGCACCAAGACAAGTTCTTGGTCAGTCATTAATCTGAAAACATAAGGAATATGAACGTAATGTTGTAATTTCTCTCCTAAAATGAGTTATGGCTGCTATTGAACAGTTTAATAAAACATGAAACTGTTTTTTTTTTTTTTGCATATTTGTGTAACTATCCAGAAAGGGTATTGCTTTGAGTCCTTATTTGTGCTTTATGGGACTATTAACTACCACATCCTACCTTCCACTGTTTTCTTAAATGTATATTTATTGCTCAGTTTGTGGTTGATACATAAAAATAGATGTTGAATGTCTTCTTATGTGTCTCTGCCTTTTCCAGCTACTGAATTTATCAGAGAAGAGACATGACATCACCAGACTTAACCCGAAGGTACAAGTATTTACATCTTAAAAGATGACACTGCTTAGCATAACGAGACACAACTGAGATACGTAAAATACAAGTGTGATCACTTAGTATTTTCAAAGTCACATTTTAAACATCTTTCCTTCTCTGCGATTCAGGTGCAGGACTACGGCTGGCCTGATCTTCACGCCCCACCTCTGGACAGGATTTGTGCTGTTTGTAAAGCCATGGAGACCTGGCTGATCTCTGACCCCCACAATGTAGTTGTTCTGCACTGCAAGGTCAGTGCAGCCTGAATCCACATCTGCTTGCTTTGCTGTAAATTATTTAATACATTAGGGGGAAAAGCTATTTCATATTCCCTTTGATCTGTGTTCTGACAGGGAAACAAAGGCAAGACGGGGGTCATCGTGGCAGCCTACATGCACTACAGCAAGATATCAGCTGGGTAATCCGCATGGTTAATAATCTAACAAGGCAATCCCTATATACATGTGTAAAAGTGTAAGAATCAATTATCCATGTTGAATTTACACCTGCCATCAAAGCACCATTTGTGTCGTTCATCATCATCTTTCATCATTTTCAGTGATAGTTTGGTCAATGTGTCCAACTGTCTGATTATAGTGAAAGAAATGGTGAAAAATCCCACTGTTTTACCTGATTCCAAGTCAATATATTTTAATTGCTTGTTTTGTCCAAAACAAAGCCCAAATATATTTAGTTTACTATCACAAAGAATAATAAAACATGCAGTTATTCAATTTGAGAAGCTGAGACCAATGCATTTTTTAAATTATTACTAAAGAAATAACTTAAAATTTAATTTAATTTAATTATCCCATTTGTTGACCCTTGACTTTCTAATAATCCAATAATAACTGACTAATTGTTTCAGCTCATGATAACTGTCCTTAGTGCATTCATATATTGATTGTGGTTGGCAAGCTACAACCAAAGAAAATGGATGTCCAAAATGTCCAAAATGCCAACAAAGCTGCATTTGTAGAATACATTACATTGCTAAGCAAAGTCACCAACAACAGCCACAATGTGCTATAGGTATACACCTCATTACCTCCAAAAGACACACTATAACTTCTGCTTGCTCAGATCTGTACTGAAGCATTTATTAATAATACACATCTTGTGTCCACAGAGCGGACCAAGCTCTCACCACCCTAGCAATGAGAAAGTTCTGTGAAGACAAAGTCTCCCCGTCCCTACAGCCCTCTCAGAACAGGTGTGACACACTCATTATGTTTTTGTTTGTGCTCCTCTGCCATATTATGTCACTTCTTGTGCTGCTGCTGTCATCAACTCAGCTGCACCCTGCTCGCATCACTTCACATCATTTCCTCACTTCTCTTTTTCAGGTACATCTACTACTTTGGGGGTTTGCTGTCAGGTACCATCAAAATGAATAGCAGTCCTCTGTTCCTCCACCAGATCCTCATTCCATCACTACCAAACTTCCAGGCTGGAGGAGGTCAGTCTTACACAAAGAAATAATTTTGTATGATAGTTTGCAGTGTTGGTATGGTCATTTTTTAAAAATTACCTTTGAATGGTGAATAGAAAGTTTAAATTAAACACAGTCTTTGTCTATCTATACTTTTTTTATTGTATTTCTTCTCGACTTCTTTCTGTATCTGCAGGTTTCTACCCTTTCCTGAAAATCTACCAGTCTCTGCAGCTGGTCTACACCTCAGGAGTCTAGTAAGTAACATGGACAGTTTGTGTGTGTGTGTGTGTGTGTGTGTGTGTGTGTGTGTGTGTGTGTGTGTGTGTGTGTGTGCGTGCGGACAGATGCCTTTCCTTCCCCTGTCCAACTGACAGATGTTGTCTACAGACCACTGTCTGTGTTTAGGTGTGGGCTGGTCTGTGCTTATATTAAAGTTGGTGTTGTTTACCACTGTTTTACCCTTCTGAGACATGTTTTGACTGGTTTTATGTGGCTATTTTATTTATTCTGTGTGTGTGTGTGTGTCCAGTGATCCCCAGGGCTCCAGAGCAAGGAAGCTGTGTGTGACTATGGAGCCAGCGCTATTATTAAAGGGGGACATTATGGTGAGAAATAGCTTGGAAACCTTACTTTGATTTAAATCATATCCACATTTACACATACAGTGTATCACTGCACTAACTGAAATACCTCAGTTGTTTTTATACCTAAATCCTGTAGTTAAAAGCTTCTATTCCTACTTATGAAACTGCTGCAAATTAACACATTTTCTCTCCTGACTTTCATGCACTCTTTGCCTTTAAAAAGTGGTTGATTATTTTTAAACCACTTAAAATACAAAACCTCTCTAGACTGTGAACATGCATGCTTAATAGTTTTCGTACGCTCTCCTGCATGTCTCTTTGAGAGCGTAAAAACACTTAAAGCCCATAGTGACCTAGAAAGACACGTAATGTAGGTAATTTATTTATCTCAGAGGGTAATCGGTTGCCACAGCAGCAACACGCACTGAAGACATACAATCCAACATAGCAAACAAATATAACATATAATTGTCTTGTCTACTAATCAGTCAACATTTTTGGACATTTTAGTTGAAACGAACTTTAGCATCTGTAGCTCCCGCTCTCTTACCTGCCTCCTTCTCTGCAGGTGAAGGGCTACCACCGGCGGAGTCGAGCTGCAGAGAGGGAGGTAGTGTTCAGAGTCCAGTTTCACACCTGCACTGTTCACGGAGCCCAGCTGTGGTTTGGCAAGACTGAACTGGACCTGGCCTGCACAGGTATGAAAAACAGAGGCTCGATAGTTCCTATGAAATGCATGCAATAAAAAGGAGGAGCATTTTAAACATTTTGAACAGTCATGAAGGCGTTACAGAGGAGAGTGGAAAGAAGGGTATTCATGCTACATGTGCAGAAGGTAAACCATAGTCCTACATCACTGCTGGGAGGCTGGTCAGATTATACTAGTGTTGTACTACACTGCAATTTAAATTCATTGTAAACATATGAATTAACAAATGGAAACCTCCTGCTCTATATTTCTATTGCTTCCTTGCAATGGTACAATTCAAGCCACTTATTTTTCAGACCATTGAGGTGTTGGTGTGTATTTTGAGACAAATATCAAATGACAGTGTCAGTTTAGATGAAACAGAAATGCTTGTACATGCTTCAATAAGCAGCAGTCTCATGACAGTTGCTCTAAGTGCTACATGCTGACGCATGCATACAATGTATAAATAATATTATCCACACTCTGGCATGAAAGTGTTATGCTCTGTTTCTATTATAAGAGTGAAGGCGAGTATCTTTATTTATTAAGCTTGGTATTTCCACTTCACAGATCACATGTTTTATCAGTCTCTGTAGTTACAGTCTGGATATTTTAGTCACTGCCTTTGTGCTGGTCTTTGTGTAGATGACAGGTTCCCTCCAGACGCTACAGTCGAGTTTATCTTCTCCAATGGGCCAGAAAAAATGAAAGGTAAATATTATCAACTGTCTGTCAATCACTGCATCCTTTGGTGCATTACGTGCACCCAACCTCTTTCTTGTTACATTTTAATATTCATTCAAATGTCTGCTTTCTTAGGTCGAGAATACCGCAAGAACGACACCTCCATCAAAGTGGACTACAACACCTCAGACCCTGTGGTCAGATGGGATTCTTATGAGAACTTCAACCTGCACCACCAAGACAGCATGGAAAGTAAGAAATGTAAACACACACGTGTAAAAAGTAAGCTTTACATTAAGAGGGTAAAATCAAACACCACATCGCCCTCCTTTCTTGTTTCTATCAGATATCTGTCACACGAGGGGCCCTCTGGACGGCAGCTTGTACGCCCAGGTGAAGAAGCGCCGTGGGCCGGGCTCGATAGCCTCAGCAGCGTCACCCAACGGATGCCTCACTAGCAGCCCAACAGTCAAGCCTCCAACTCCCAGCCAGCCCCAGCCTCTCCCCTACACCTCCAACTCTAGTCGCTCCTCAGTCTCCTCTGATCACCTGGAAGATGCCTCTCCATCCATGAACCGTTTAGAAAGAGAAAACACTGACTGTCCATTAAAGCGAGGAGATGGTGAAGATGGAGCAAAGGACAAACCAAGGGATAGAGAGACGGCGATTTTAGATGACGGAGACCCGTCAAGTCCTGGGGGTTTGCGGCGAGAGCACTTGTGTTGCGGTCGAGCAGGTACAAAGTGTGGCGAATTCGGACGGGAGAGGGAACGAGAGCCCTGCCTCTCTAATGGTCATTGTCTCGGCCGTTGCAACAGCGTTAAAAACCACCCAAAAAGCCAAACTCTTCCAGCCTTACCATCCAAATCTGTGTCCCCACCTTCTCATTTGACTCATATGGAACTCTGCCATCGACATAGTGCCCATCCTTTACCAGAGTTACCATGGGAACGTCCACCCCCACCACTGCCCCTGTCCTGTCTCCACAGGCCTTGCTACCCTTATTCCACACCTGAACACACCCACCCACATAGCCACACCCTCCCAGCCTCAAACAGACTCTGCACTGGGGAAGAGTGCCACCTCTTCCATTATTCCAGCCACAATCCAGCCTCACATCTCTCCCATCAATCACTGCCCTCGAGCCCTTACAGGGAAATGTTCTTCAGCTCTCCTACACCATCCTCTGGTTGCCCCTGTCGCGACTGCTCCAGCAGGCGAGAGCACCAGTCAGCCTCAGTCAGAACTTTCCACTCATTGCACCCCGACAAATCAGAAAACCCACACTGGTCCCAAGGAGCAGGGGTACAACGAACAAGAGAGGCGCCTCCGCTATGGGAAAGTGAAAATCCATGGGAGGTGGCAAGAGAGGCGGAGTTCTGGCAGAGCAAATCAGCCATGCCGGCATTTGGCGTCTGCCACTCCACTTTGGATCAGGGTCCAAACCCAGAACAACCGAGATATGCCACTGGACCTCAGCAGGACTACCCCATCCCACAGTATCTGATGGATGTGCGTGATGGAGCCAGCAGTGGGTATCACACCCCTCCACAGCCCCACCACTCCTGTCCCTGCTCTCCTCATCAGTCATCCCCAGCCGAGAGCCACGAGAGTCGAGGTTACGCCTCAGGGTACCACTCTGGATCAGCCTCGCCTCTGCCCGCTAGTAGCCCCTCTCCCAGGAGAGGCAGGCTGCCCGAGACCCCCTCTGGATCTGGCGACCAGCAGCACACTGAGCACCACAAAGGTGAATGATAGATACAGTGGGGATTGTTTTGTTTGTTTGTTTTTATACTGAAATAACATGTTTGTATCACTTATTTTTCTCATTTCTGTGCTATACCTTCATCTAACCCTGTTTTATCTCTCCTCTCAAAGTGGAAAAGAACAAGGCTGATTTGGAGGATGGCATATCCCAGGCTTCAGAGGGTAAATCGGACTCTAATGGCCAGTCAAGCACCCCTGGTCTAGACTCTGATAATGACTACACAATCATTGGCAGCAGCAGCCCCACACACACAGAAGAAAGGTGGGTGAAACTTTCCTCTTTGACATCTGTTAAAGCTCAAAATAAAAATACCTTTATCCAGATTTGTAGATAATTATCTTATTTTTTTCCACACTTCCTTAGTGTAACTGCTGATAGCCCTCCTAAAAGACAAGAAACCTCTACAGAGTCCAACACAAATAGCAGCACAGCTATTACACCAGTACCAAGAGAAACTCAAACCCAAAGTTCCAACATATCCATAAACTCCACACAAACATCAAGTGAGCGGAGTTTGAGCTCTGATAGTAAGCTTGTAGCAGGAAGTGCAGAGGGATCCAGCCAATTACAGACTTCAAACTATGCCACTGTCATCATCACCCCAGTCCAAGTGCAACTGAATGGCTCTGCCCTTCCTAGTGATACCCCATTTGACAGCAGCAGAGGTGTATCCATGAACCCTTCAGCCAGTCTCGGTTCTAGCCCATCCACCACTTCCCCAAATTCACCTGTTGGCTCCCCAGACCTCCTGTCCTCTCCCCAGCGTTCCACATCAGCTACAGAGGCAGCAGGACAAAGACTGACTCCGGACAGAGACAGCTCAGCCGACACCAAACCACCATCACCTGTGCCCGACGGATATCAAACGCCAACCTTCCCCTTAGCGTCCTATTATTACCCATTACTAAACGTCCCACATGTACCATACACTGGGTACACTACTGTCACCATCCCCGCCATCCAGCCACCGCTCCCTGAGAAGAAGCGGCTTTCATCAACACCAGGATCCCTAAACGGTCACAACTCACTACTCCGGGCCTCCTCAGCTCCTTCACCCATGCACCATGTTACTTTCTCTCCCTCTGTGGGAGAGCAGAGAAGGGCGTCTGCACAGCACAGCTGTAGAGAGGAGACAAACATCAGGGTCAATGCTAAATTTGTCCAGGACAGCTCCAAGTACTGGTATAAACCAGGCATCTCCAGAGACCAAGGTGAGGGTTATAATGAAGGATGATTGTATTAATCATTACCAAGCCATCCAATCATTTTAGAATTAATATTAACGTACAGCAGAGTGAAACTTCATACCAAAAACAGCAGTGTGAGCATAGACATGTAACCCATGTACTGTCATTGTTGCATGTCAGTACCCCTACTCTAAAATTTTTTCTCCACTATAGCCATAGCTGTTTTGAAGGACAAGGAGCCAGGAACTTTCCTCATCAGAGACAGTAACTCCTTCCAGGGGGCCTACGGCCTGGCCCTCAAGGTTGTCACCCCACCTCCTAATGCCAACATCATTTGCAGCAAAGGTAGCCATTAATCCTTTGATGTTAATATCAATTAACTTCCAGTTGTCCTTTTTTGACAGGTCACAGTAGGAAAAGCACTGGTGTAAAATTAAAAGAATATAAAGAATGATGGCGCTAAATTCCATTTTGCTGCTTCAGTTCAGGTTCAGGGTCCTGGTAGTGTGCATGCTGGCTCACTGTCACACAGTCATGACTTTCTGAACAGAGCCATCATTAATGTTATTAGTAAAACCTATGCTTTTCCTACTATGACAACTAACGATGTATAGAAATTTGATGCCAGCATTATGTACTTTGTTTGATTATTTGAGCCTGTTTTAACATCCGAAATGACTGCTGATTGGTTTGCGAGGACTTTCAAGCAAGTGTACAAAATCACAGAAAACAACCAGTCCAGGTTTTAAGAAGTACTTAAGTAGTTTCTGATCCAACCAATGTGGGATTTCCTTTGTCTTGTTAATTTGAATTTAGAATAAATAAAATACAAATAAATCCATAAACATTTCAAACTTGAGTTCAAATGATGTATATGTTTTAGCTGATGTTAATTGCATCAGTAGTTCATCCTTTTCTGTGTTAACGATAAATTAAACACAATCAAGCACAGTCAACAAAATGAATTAGGGCTGTTTTTTAACCAGCCCTATATACCATTCATATGCATTCCTGTGTGTGTATCTTTGCTTTAGCTGCAAAAACAAGTTGATGATGAGTTCTGATCATGCATGAAATGAAAAACACCAATGAGGCACAGTCATGATCAAAAATTACATTATGGTTTAAATATAATCTATAGTTTCTTATTTTTTTGTATTTCTGTTCATTCATCTTTATGAAATATGCTCTTCAGCAAGACAGTCTGCCTTATTTTTCATCTTCACTCCCTCCCTTCTCATCCTCCTCTCTTCTCTCCCAGGGGATCCTCTGGAACAGCTGGTGAGACACTTCCTTATCGAGACGGGGCCACGGGGAGTGAAGATCAAGGGCTGTCAGAACGAGTCCTACTTCGGTCAGTTATGTGGGAGACGCAACTGTCACAATTTGTTTCTCATATTTAGTTATGTGCAAGATACTGAAACTAATGGTTTTCACCTGTAAACCTAGAGAATGTGTCTGTTTTTATTTACTTCATTTCCAGTTCCATTTAGTCTTTCTTCTAATGCCTTCTAGTCTGTCATAATTATAATCAATTTTATGTATGTTCTCTTTCTGTTTTTGTCTCAGGAAGTTTATCTGCCTTGGTGTACCAGCATTCAATTACTCCCATCTCTCTGCCGTGTGCCCTTCTCATCCCAGAAAAGGGTAAAATCAGTTATAATATTTATTCACAAATTTAATATCCACCTTTTCAATAAGATATATTTATTAATAGAGAACCATTAAACACTTGAAAGAACAGATCCTCAATCATTTAGACAGTATTATAATGTAACTGAAGACAATATTGTTTCAGATTTGGTTGGGGAGCTTCAGGAGGTGCAGAGTGCAACAAACACCAGCACAGCGGCTGACCTCCTCAAACAAGGAGCAGGTAGAACATGAGCTTGCTCTGTTTTTGGTGATTCTGTTTTATGAACTTCCACAGCGCACCTCTCACATGCAGTACAATAGTCGCAGTTCTTATCTTTGACCAGCAGAGACTGCTCAGGTTTTACATAGCGCTGAGCCGTAACAATGCAAGTGTTTATGTTAATCCATATTTTCCCATCTCTCTCGTGAACAAGCCTGCAACGTGCTCTACCTGAATTCTGTGGAAACCGAGTCATTGACGGGGCCCGAGGCAGTTTCCAAGGCAACCAAGTGTACTTTGGCTCTGAGTCCACGTCCAGTAGCGACAATGGTCCACTTCAAAGTGTCAGCTCAGGGCATCACTCTAACAGACAGTAAAAGAAGGTACATTTAAGCCACAACAATCTTATTCCTATAGCAGCATTATCACATTTTCAATTCAGTGGCTGGAACTGGTCATTTAATAAAAAAGTGGTGTTTGTTAGTTCGTAATTTATTTTATTAATGACAGTATTGGCACCAGTGTGATAGAAACTTTTCAGGTAGGAATCTTAAAGCAACCGTCAAGACAACTGCTTGTGTTTACACAGGCTATTCTTCAGGAGACACTACCCAATCAGCAGTGTGACTTTCAGCAGTCTCAACCCTCAAGACCAGCGGTGGGTCACTGAGACATGTAGAAACATTGACAGTATGATTTTAATAAAAAGTATATGTGCTTGTACACGTTGTTGCTGATTGTCTTTAGTAAAGTCAGTACGATCTGTGTGCTTGATGCTGCTGCTGCACAAATACTTTCTGTATTTACTTATATTTTATAAATATAAGTTCTCTGTGATTTGCGTGTCTGCATTTTTCACTCTGAGGTGAATGTAGATTGCTAGTCAGTCCCTAGTCTTTGTAAAACAGTCTCTGTGTCATTGTTATTCATGTTTTCCTACGTTTTGTCTGTCTCTTTATCTGTGTACCCATGCTTCAGGTGGACTAATTCTGATAGCACGTCAAGCAAGTAAGTGCTTGTGTCACTGTGTGTTTTCTTTGTGAGTGGAATTTACCAACTGGACAATGTGCTATTTTGCATGGCAATTAATCACACTCAGATTAGCTACTCTGACTTCTTGAGACAGCATTGGGGTTCTTACAGTGCCAGATATTATTTGCTCACTCGTCTTTTGACCTCTCATGTGTCCTTTTTGCTGCAGGATGTTTGGCTTTGTGGCGAGGCGGACAGGCAGTGCTACAGAGAACGTGTGTCACCTGTTTGCAGAGATGGACCCTGAGCAGCCAGCTGTGGCCATTGTCAACTTTATCAACAAAGTCATGCTGGGACCACAGCTACACCGATGAGAGAACAGGAGAATTTGAAAACTCTGGACTATTGGGGATTTGGGGGAGATATTAATTTGATTTTGACATATTTTGTCACTTAATATTTTCATATTAAGTGTATGTGTCACTACCATTTCTGCTTACAATTGTACAGGTGGCACCACTGTGCTTGGGCTGTATGAATGTTTTTATAACAGAATCCAGTTCTGACAGATCACTGCTCTGTAGGGCAAAGTATTGTTTATAAGTCAGTTTACAGAGCAAACGGATAGAGAGGAATGGTTCGATAAGCCAAAGACTGACCTAACCTTGGTAACACTTGCCTAATGAGATTGAAATAAGGGTCTTGTTGTGTTCGCTTTTTTTTACCGATTGTAAAGTTGTTATTTTATCTGTTGTCCTGTTTCAAACAGTTCACATAACGTACAACACATTTCACAAGCTGCGTGAGTGACAATCCATTTATCACACTGTTATCTGTATTAAAATTTCTCTACATCAACATTTAAAGATGGAGGACGAAAAACAGCTCAAAAGGTTTCCAGCAATGTAGTAGAATGTAAGAGTCATGTTTTAAGGGGTAAAGTGGCATAGTTGCAAGTTTGGTCCTCATGCAATGATGTGAAGCAGCAATTAAATTAAAGTGGTATGGTATGTATTTTGATTATCTAAGGAGAAAGTGTTTGGATACATTTTTTATACATATTTGTAACATTTAGCATTTTGTTATCGTTGCAATACTCTTAAGTGTATTTTTGTTGAAGTGATAGCCACAGCTGTAGTAGTGTATTATGCTACAAATTAACAGACAGGAAGTTGATTTAACAAAATGTTATGTAGCTACTAACTACATAAGCAAGTAAAAGGGAGGTCAGCCTTTAAACAGAATTAACCAATATAATTCAAAAGTTTATGGACAGAAAATTAATATTTACAACTTTTCTACATCTACAAATAATAAAAAGCCTTACTTTGTGAAGTTACAAATGTCATGGAATCAAAGGACGTTTTCATATGAGAAAAAATGTCTTCATAAAAAGAACAGTGCAGAAAAGTCTCTCCATATCACAGCTTTGTCTTGGTCCTATTTATGCCCCTATTCAACTAACCAGTATCCATGGCTGCAAATAATAAGTGAGTTATGTTTAAGATGAGAGTTTCACTTTAAGCCAAAGACTCCATTATTGTGTAAAAGTGTTTGCTTCTTTTTTATCAATACTTTTGTGTTGTTATGTATTTGTGTGTTTTCTATAAACGGATAGTGTATTTAGATGACTTCAGCACAATCATTATTTTTCATAATGGATTTTTATGTAAAAGAAGTAATATATTTTAATCCTCTGAGGTAGTGAGAAGAATGGTTTGTCATATCTGACTTGATCTGAATTTAAGTAATAAAATCAAATCAAAAGCAAATGTATGCTTCATCATTTAAACTGTGTTTTGAGACATTTTATTACTTATTTACAGACGACTCATGTATTTGTTGTGACCTTTTTTTATTACTGGCTAAAAACAGGTAAAGTTGGTAAATCTGATTAAATTGAGTGCAACACGTGGCTTCTTGTATTTTTGATTTCCACATATTCTCAGACACAAGCATTCATACCTAATTCTGGATAGTCTTAACCATAATCCAAAGTCTTCAGTCACCCATACTTAAATGTTTCAACATGATGCAACATATTTTCACGTTGGGCAGTCTCCCCAGTTTTAGCCAGTGTCTTTAATTGTGCCAACGCTATTCCTTCTCTCAAGTGCCTCCGTGTTCTCCAATTTTCTTGAATCTCCTTTTGCCTCCTCAGACAATTTGCACGGTAGCGACATAATTTACCATTCAAATAGTTTCCATTTTTAAAAACAGAGTAAAAGGAAGAGGTCCCACCGAGATTTGAACTCGGATCGCTGGATTCAAAGTCCAGAGTGCTAACCATTACACCATGGGACCAACTCCGCTAGGCTCGGCAACAGAACCGTATTTCTTGCTAAAACTCAGTCACCTTTTTATGATTAGTAAAATTAGTTCTCTGGCTATATGTCTTACAAAATAGTACGCTATTAGGGGGGTTATTCAGGCATTGCTAGTTAGCTAACTAAAGCTAAGGTAGCTAACTACGACAAGCTAACGAAACTCGTGTGTGTGCGAGAGAGCAGCGTCGATGTGTGAATTGCTATTAGCATAAGCATCCATCTACAGGTACAGACAGTCGACCACGTTTGTCTAACTAAGCCTGCCAATATGTGATATCAAATACATTACTCAAGGTTTTACAGTCATGTCTTTGAATTGAATTGAATGTCACCGTCATAAGGTGGTGTGTTAGCTAGCCACTCGTTGTTATCCGATTTTTCTCAAAATAAAAGCTTTGTTTTCAAAATAAAAGTTTAGGTTAGATAACTGCTGAAAGGTGTCAAACTATTTGTAGTCTTCTTTTTTTTTATTAATAAGCTTATCGCCTAACGCATTGTGCAGATACAATTTAAAAACAGTTTTATAACAGATTGGTTTTCCCTTTATTTTGCTGAAGGCTGGGCCATAATCCTTTAACTTGCTTCAACTGATTGCATGAACATAAGGAAAGTTCTGCATTTGAAAAATGTCTCTGGAAATGATGAGGAAAGTACATTTGATTAGAAAAACAAAATTTTGCTCAGTTGAGATGATCAGTGACCACGGGTAAAATATTGTTTGTACTGGTGTGAATGCTTTTGGTTGGTTTGTGCATTTCCTACAACCGAGAAACAGAGGCTATTAGATGTCCCAAAGCACCTAATAATTAATCCGATACAGAAGTATTTTGCAGTTTCACAATGCAACTCTACTCTCAGCACTTGATCCACTTGACTGGGTTGAGAGATATAATGAATTGGGTCACTTATTTAATATACTATAATTTCTTAAGATCTTCATGCTTATTTATTTTTACTCAAGCAGTTGCATAGCTGTACATTTCATGGTACAGGCAGCCAGGGATTCTCTTTAAGAGTCTGTAATATTTAGCACTGTAAAGTTGTTACAGCCCAGGGAACCTTGTGTGATACAGTACAGTAATGGGAGGTTAGTGGCCATGCTGTCCCACATCCTCCCAGAAGAGGGACCTAGAGAGACTTTAACGGACCATGGTAGGCCTCTTGAGAAGTCAGATCTCCATATTGCAGCTCCCAGCGAGCCTCTGGAGGAACACGGTGTGAGATTTCAAATTCTTCTGTCTGTGAATGAAAGATCACAGTCTGTCTCACCACGTCTGGATCTGGCTCATGCAGCAACTGTAATACCTGTTTTCAATAAGTGCTGTTATGTTTGTGCTTCATGAAGTCTTAGAACTGTCAGAGTCAAGGAACAGCTTCCACCCCCCTTGGCTATCTTCTGAGGAATTATAAAAAGAAAAAATAACCTTTGGTCTCTTAAGTAAATATTTGAAGAAGACAAAGGAATTCCAACAATGCTCAAGATTTGCTGCAATACCAAACTTAAAAGATATCTGTTTATTTGATTTAAAGCCCATGAGCTTACACAGTACTAATACCATAAGTCATTAAACACATTAAGACACATTAAAACAACTTCTGCATTTACTTTTAGAACTGTTTTAATACCTATTTGCTTTTATTTAAAAAAAACATTTGTATTGCTTTTTATTAATGTTTTGAGAAAAGAAGCATGTATGATACACTTCATTACTTGCCTGATTAGTTTATTAATTCTATATTATTAAGCCTTACATCAAGTACATTTATTCAAGTACTAAATTACAGTTTTTAGGTACTAGTACTTAATAACTTAATGTAACTTAATAGTTTTACTGCACAAATTTTAACTGCTATAGACTAAATAGAATTAATCCAATTGCATTTTACATATCTAAATTGGCTACAGCATTAAAATAAAATAGTATGTTATACTATAGAACACTACAGGACAGTGGAAGACCATACACATCTATATTATAAACCATTAAAAGACAAAAAGAAAGAGAGAGCTATTACAAATGGTAGAAAATAGTACACTGGAGGCAGTAAAGGCTGGATATGAGCAAGTGATATTTATCTATAAATTTAATGGTCTGATGGAATTGAGGACAGCACTGTCCTGAACCTGTTGGCTATGGAAATAATACTCCTGCGGTAAATGTCCTGGGAGGGTTGGCCGTTTATTGCCTGTGAGAAACTATGCTGTTTTACATCACCTGCTGTACAGCTTTACAGGCCAGGATGGTGCAGCTTAGACACCACACAGTGATGCAGCTGCTACAGATACTCTCACGTGTAGAGGGTTGTGAGGATCCACGGAGCCATGCTGCATTTATGTGTCAACATAGCTCAGTATTGCTGATCCAAAGGAACTCGAAACTGCTGACTCTCTCCACTTAAGGCATAATGATGAAAATTAGGAGGTTTCCTCCCCATCCACAAATATCTCCTCCACTTAGCTGTCCTGACACCAAATTTAAAGGTGTCAGCTCTGCTTTTTATGTATATAAGAAATATGTTATTGCTTATTTTGCTCATGCGTTACATTAACACACACAGCTTTTGGCATCTTTGTACTCTGCACCTATTGTTTTTACTCCACACTGAGAACCTTTGCACGTCTCTTAGTTTATATTTTGCACATTCTACAAACATTTTACAGCTCTTTATTTTCACAAGATATATTGTACAGTTCTTCCTTATTTTATCTTATTGTATTTTATTTTGTATTTCTTCACATTTTTACTGGTATTACATTACTATATATTTGTATTCCTGACTTGCTTTTTTTTACAGTACTGTATATATTTTTATTGTTCTCTACTATGCTTATTTATGCCAAAGCAAATTCCATGTATCCGAAAACTTCAATTCCGATTCTGATGTCTGAATTCTACAATATCCTGCTGGTTAGCAGGTGATGTTTCAGAAATCTGGCTATTGCTGAAAGCCAGAAATAATCCAATTTTCTATTTTCTTTTATAAAAACTCTGTAAGTGACTATGCTGATGGCTGTGGGGTCATTTTTAAACTGATGAAAGTGGGGCTCGCTGGGCCACACAGTTATGTGTTATCAGGGAGTACTGGCATGGACTTGAGCGCTGAGAATGAGTGGAGGAAGTGCCAATCTCCACCACCAGCCATCTGCCTGTCAGCAAGTCCAGGACACAGTTGCACATGGTGCTGCTTAGACGTGGTCCCTGAGAATGAAGAGAATTATATTGGATGCTGTGCTGTAATCAGTGGCCTTCTCACATGTATGCTCCTCGTGTCCAAATGTGACAGGACAGTGTGGGATAAAGGTGATGGCATCCTCAGCTGATCTATTTGCTCTATGTAAACTGCAGACTGTCTAGATTGCCCGGGGTGGTCAGTCCATGCGGGTATTGACCAGCAGCCCGTGGCATCCCATGATGACAGACGTAAGTGGAGCAGGGTTGGTAGTCCCTCAGACAGGATATCCTGGGTTTAATAGGCACAACATGAATGCTGTATTGCACTTCAACATTGCAAACTGGAGTGAGCCAGAGATGGTCTCAGGTGCTCTAGTGCGACGGTGCACCTGCTCACATTAGCTCTTAGACATACTGGGTCATTCTTGTAACTGTACTTCTCAAAACGTGTGTAGGATGTGTTTAGCTTGAGGGAGACAGATGCATGTGACACACAGCTGGGCTCTGTGGTTGTCCTCAGACCCCGAGAGGAGAGAGAGATTAACAAAGTGAAGACAGATGATGTATTCATGTATTTACTGGAGATGAAATTGTTTACTTTTTTAAAAAAATCTGATGTGCCTGTAGGTTACCTGATGAACTGTGTGTATGTGTGCATGTGTATGTCAGCAACACAGATAAAGCCTTATAAATGACATTTTTTTGGGGGTGCAATTTGAGAATCTGAGAATTTGTGCAGCATTGCTTTTGTTTAAAGTAATAGTTTTGTTCCCTGGAAAACAATCAATTTTCACTGACATTACTTGTTTCATGTCTGTTAACCTGCTACTGTTTCTGACTGACTACTGCTTCCAATTCCATTTAACAAGACATAAACAATATTTTGCACAAGACACAATTTCACTCTGCACGCCACTTCAAATTGCAAATTATTTCCTTTATCTTTACTGTTGTTGTAGTTCATCTTATTGTGGCAAGAACAACAATGCCATTATGAAATAATGTTCCACTTTACAATAAATGCATCTCCTGTAAATCTGCAGCCACATGACTGCTAGGATGTGCCTTCTGATGTGTGATATATGAGCTGATGTTTACATGTCCTGTACCGTCACTTTGCACTATAAAACAGCCTAAAGTCAAATCTGTCTGCTCTTAAGGCATTTATCAGTGTGCACTCTGTTACAATGGAAGTTATTTATGTCTCCACAAGAGTGCCATGGATACCAATTCTTGTAGTTTTAGTGGGTCATGTGTCACTGATTTATGATTTCCACTCTCCTGGTTTCCAGACTGCAAGCCAGCTCACTGTGAAGGGCAGGAGCATCTGAGGACACAAAATGGCTGGGCCAGAATACATGTCTGACATGGGTGTTTTGGAGCCAAACAAATCCCCGTTAGCAGAACGGCTTGATCCAGCGCTGGTGCCAGACTTGGAGACCAACCAAGCCACAGGACAAGGATCAACTCTCCATGAGGACGAACCTAACACCCACACACTTTACTACTAGTTACTGCACATGAATCAAAGGTTAACAAGCTTATGACACGTGTCTAAGGTGCTGGAGGGCTCCGGATATGCTAATACTTCTGAGGTTAAAACAAAATACAAAACTGGACATAACTAAGTCTGTAGCTGACATTGAACTTTCCACATGCATGCTTGGGTTTTATAGTGCGGTCCTAATTGTTGAGTGGTCTGTTCTCTTTGGCCACACAGCGAGGACAAAATGTATAACTGTCTAATGTGAATATTTAGGGAACGTTTGTTATTTTTGTCATTTTTTGGAAGCAAGGCAGTGCTGGCAGAAGATGTAGAAGGGCAGACAAGCAGTGTAAAACACACTGTAGTTCCAGCACTGCACTGACTGTTAGATCAATGCAGGCGAGACATGGAGGGCTTGTCTTATCTGATACACATTCGATGAACAGAAAAGAGCTGACTATGTAGCGTGTTGGTTCCAGCTTAACATTTTTGTAGTAGTATTATTATTGTTATAATTATATGTTTTATGACTTGCTGTTTCCAGCTGTTCCCAGTTTTTAATTATTTTTCCAAAATGAAAGAGCAAAATAAAGGTCATTGCAAGACAGCACAAATAGGTCAGATAGGCAATGGGGTAGAAATAGTCCGGAATTAAACTATATTATATTATTATTATATATTATATTTTAATGTGTAAAATGTATTTGTAAAACCAAATATGTTATATACAGAAAAAAATGTGTCAAGGCCCTGTAAAACGTCAGAAAATTAAAACGTACTCGTTGAAAGGCAGCATAAGAAATTCTCAATAATTTACAAAGCCGATATTTGTATTATATTTACAATCTGCGCAGTTCTACCTCTTGTTGTCAGGAGAATTATTTGGAAGACCCTCCTCTCTCTGTCCCTCTCCCTTCGTATCTGTCGTCTTTACTGTGTTTACATAATAGACACACCCCTGACCTTCACCCAGGCCCCCCAACGCTGGCCCCACCCCACACACACACACACACACACACACACCACCACCACCACCATTAACACCACGTACCACCAGAGTCCGTATGTGCAACACAACACAAATGGCAACTAAATAAATAAGTGGGTCCAAAAATGGAGATTTCACCTTGGCGAAGAACACAGAATATCAGCCGTGTTTGCCCAGTGTGGTCGTGAAGTGGAGTTGTTTAATCCATCTATTTTTAGTATACTCGGCCATCTCTCATGCTTTGCAATCGTAGGCTATGGCAAGCTCGCCATTCAGCGGCATGGCTTCCCAGCCTACCACTGTACTGCGGAGTAGACACACCCCTCCAATACACATGCATCGCTGCACACATTTGCAGCGTCAAAGAAATAATGAAGCAAAACACGTTAAATGAAAGATTTAGGACCAGGCAGAGCTCAAATTATTATTTTAACTGCGTGACATCGATGGTGATGGTGTTGTGGCTTAGTTAGATTTAAAACATAGGGCTCAAAGCTTGGTGCTGCAAAACAAAGACACTTCAGTACAAGAGAGAGAGAGGCGAGCTCCACGGGACGATTTCCACCTATTGAAACACACCACACCGTATCTAATGTTAGCACGGTAATCCCCACACAGGGTGTCCGTTGACTCAAAGATCAGAGGCAAAACGATGTTGCTTTAAACCTCACGCGGTCAAAGTTGTTTACCTCTTCGTTACCTCTGACGTCACGACACACCCCTGTTTGAGGGGGCGACTCTCCGCGTTATGGGCACCGGAACCGACCAAACGCAGCCCGGCTGGGCCATAGTGCCACCAATCACAACACAGGAGACACGCCGAGCCCATCTGTGATTGGTTACCGGAAGGGCTTGGGGGAAATCCCTCTTTTCCGTAGAGGTCCTGAAGAGGGGGCGGTGCATAACAAAAAGTAATGGCCATCTATTTGGGTCCTGAAGAAGGAGGGGTATTTCTGGTCGGACCACAGTACATGTGATTGAGTTTTCTTCATGTTAGCGCGTGAGTTTGTCCGTCGGTGATACCCAGTTGCGCCTCAACCGTGTTTCCGCTGGATGTTCGCTGACCGCGGTCGCAGAACGGTTAATACGCTGGCCGAACTTGGTGCCGCGTTTTCGGGTTAAAGCAGACGGCTAGCCACGCTAACGCTAGCTACTACCAGCGCTGCTGTGCGAGCCAGCGTCTGGAAGGGCGTACGAGTTTGACGTTTTCTCCTCAAGTCTCCTCACATTTCTGAGTGTAGTACAGCGCGATCCTCTCTCCTCAAAGCCAACCCAGCCAGTCAACATGGAGGGGACACACTTTGCAAGAGCATGAAGACGGCGACTAAAGAGGATTAAAAACAGCTCGGTCTTGATGGGGAAAAGTTGAGCATAGGTATGAAACTCGCATGCACGGGAGGAATGCTAAAGTCGAGACTTGAGTTATTGTAATTTCTGTTGCTCAAGACCACATAAAAAACAGGTTTAGCACAGTTTAAGTCGAAGTTAATAAACATGTTTGCCTACGCACTTGCCTGCACGTTAACTTGTATGCTGTATGATGATGATCATTTAGTGTGTATATTGCTGTTGAAAATAATTCAGCGTTACATAAACAGAGTAACTGCAGGTCAGGTACTAGACTAGGGTATAGGCCCACTCACTGACTTGCGACATGCCATTGTGCTTTTGTATTGAACAGGATTAACAACTTGGGATAAACTGAAGAAAGGTTTCGAGCGTTTACCTATTGTGCGCGGGCATGCTAAAACCTCAGGTGAGACATTTTTCTTTTGCTTTTAAGTCATACCTGGCGATGTGTGTATCGATAGCCTGCTGTCTGCCTGCTGAAAAAATGTTTTTGCATGTAAGTGTTGAAGTTACACATCTTTGCACAGATTTCCTGGGAGTGCTGTCTCGTGATTTCACAATTTCACACAAACTATGATACCTATACTTATAATGATTATTAGAAATCTGTTTAAGAATAAGATAGTACGTACTTAGAATTGATAAGACTGTAATTTCAGTATATTGCAGTGATAACATTTGCAGTACTTTTTTTGCTTAATTGAATGTGATCTGTAAAGATGTGACCTAAATCAGTGACACACACCAAAGGACTGAGAACTGACTTTAAAGGCTGTGTAATGAAACCTGCACAACTGAAAATGAATTTGTCAACACAGTCCATTTGAGTATAGTGTTTTTTTCTGTCCAAAAACATTATACAAGTACAGAGTGAAGATCTCCCCCTGTGATTTATTGATTTGAGCCACCAGCTCTTTAGTCACCTTTAATAACACAGTGTATTATCAAAACGAATGCTTATTGCATTGATACGCACACTATACAATAGCGATAAGCTACAGTGGTCTCAACTACTCAATGCAGAATTCAGCTCTCTTGTCCCGTCGTGTAACATACAGTTATGATGTACAACAATTTATCTGCGTATGGAAGGAGTTCTGTCACTTTCACAAACACACACGTTGGCTTGGTAGAACTGTTTATATTTCTACAAGTATTTGTGTTTTTACACCATAACCACTCACTTCATAGTCATAGAAAACTGAGCCACTGGCTGATAATGACATCATTAATTATGAGCATCTTGTCTTATGTCTGAAATTTAAACTGCATCCAGCTCCTCACTTCAAAGAAACTCTGAAGGTTAACAGTTAACAGCAAGGGCTGAATATTCCTACCTATTTTCCTAGTGAGCTTAGTGCTACAATTCTCACACCTATCCATTTCTGTTTATGGAACAGTGTGACCTCTGAAAAATAGCAGATAGGATGTTGTTTTTATATCAACTGCTTCATCGCTTGGTTTAAAAAAAAAAATCGAATGGGGTGGCCCTTCTCAACAACTTAGCGGACTTGAGATCAACGGTCACATATGTTCTGAATTTATAGGACGTGGACATTTATGAGAGAACCTGTATTATTTTGGGACAGAACGGGAGACTTAACCCAAATAAGGAATAATTTTTCAATTAATTTGTCAGTCGAACTGGGAGCAGACCTGCGACAAGAAGCTACAAAATGAGGATTGATTTGTGTCTTTAATGACTGTAACTGTAGCAGGTTGCTCATGGAGCGGTGTGTGCTGTAGTGATAGTACAGTCCATTAGGTCTCCTGTACAGTGAAATACCCCACCCCCTCCTTTCGTGACTACAGTAATTGGTCGTTTCCTCTCGCATGTAGCCCTATAGAAAGAAAGAGGCTGTTGTACTTAACTGTAAAGACCTACTTGTATGTACCTCAATGCATGTGTGCTGTTTGCCACATATGTTCAGTAGCCTTTGAGCGTAATGAAGTGTTAAGTTCCCTCTAATGTCTTTGGGTCTTCAATTACCTCCTGCGGTTCGGTTGATGGTTTCTCGGCCAAAAACATTACACAGGTAATAATTGTTGTGTATTGAGAGCAAGACAAAAATCTTCATGATAAGCAAAATACATGTCAGTGGATGTATATCCAGGTTTGTGTTGTTGTGTATAATTGGATTACAGTTTAAATTTCAGTATAATTGTATAATTTTTTTTCAACTTTCAAAAGATGATTTTTCATTAGAAATACCAATGCAAGAATTAAAACAAATATATATATATATATTAAGCAAATAATTTCTTGAAAGAGAGACAGCATTTTATAGAGGTTATATAACTCTCACTTGTGGGCTACGTTCATTTGCACCCACCTCACCCACATGTCTGTTGTCTGTCCGGTTCTGTCCAGTTAATTTGTGTGTGCACAACTCTGTGCTTGAGAATGTGCATTCTCTGTCAAATTCGGCATAGACATAAACAGGACTTTTGGTGTGTGTTTGAGTGGGCCTCTCCCTGCCTCGTCTCTTTCCCCTCTCCAGAGTCCAGCAAGGGGCCCAGCATAAGGGGGCAGGCTGCCGTCACTGCCTCTCTCTTCCCTTGCAGGCCAGTGCTGGGGTCTGGGGGGGGGAGGCTGCAGAGACCATAGGGTTGGACACGGGACATGGGACCCCCCACCCCTTCCACCCCAGTTTAGCCCATCCTGTGTGGGGCACAGGTCACCTTGTCATGTGCTATTACCGCTGCTGTTACATGCTGCCTATGATCGTAGGGAAAGAGCATGAGATAGACTCGTGGAGGCTGCGGGAGGGAGAAACTGAGAGAGAGGGAAGTGAAGGACAGGACAGGACTAGTCTGCTCAGTCAGTTGTTTAGCTGCATTACAGACTCGGTTTGTCTACTTTGTTGATGTTAGGTCCACATTGTCTCTTTTTTGTCCATTGTCCTCGTTCCTCTATCTGTTCTCCCTCTGTATTGTTTTTTTTCTTCCTAAGGAATTTTCTAAACAGCAAGCAGATTTGAGTTACACTTCTTCTGTCACTAATCACAGATCATATTTTCTTTCATTGTTACTTGTTTTCTTCATACTTCATTACATTTTCCCCTTTCATCCTCTTTTCTGACATTATTGTGGTGCCTAGATGTATTTCTATTTGTGAATTACAAGCCCATGTATTTCCTTTGTAGCCCAGCTCTCTCTGCAGCCCGGGTCATTCCAGATCTGATTTGTTTTATGTCTGTTCTGTACTCGTAGTGACCCAGCCCGAGGTATGCAGTAAAACACATCGCCTTGTGTTTTCTCCCATCAACTTTCTCCACAACTTCTTTCTCTTTCTTTTTCTCTCTCTATCTCTCTTTCTCTTTCCTCCTTTAAATCTTTCTCCCGCTCTCTTTTTTTCCTTTAAGAGAAACTTTTGGCAGCATGGAACAATTTCAGAACCATTTGTGGGATTGCGTCATGTGATGTATACGGAGGATGCTCATTGGGCTGTTGGAGAGGGCCTGCTTCTCCCACTCAGGCGTTCCACAGCAATTCATCTCTTTCTTCCTCCAGTGCCGTTATAGGTCTGGATGTGATTCCGACTCTGACTTATGTGTTGGGATGTGGTCTGTAAGCTCATTGCTGACATTCTTGGGACATGATGCCAGAGGTTTTTTATTTCCCGCTTTCCCCTCTCTCTTCTGCACGTCTGTGTGCAGTTAAAACTATGCCTCCTTGAAATGCTGTCTGCATATTCCTCTTTACCTCTTTCCTCTTCACTTAGTTATTTCTCGCCCCGTCCTCACTCTCATTTCATTTCCACGCCCAGACACTAATGGCACCACTTAATTAGGTTTGTTAGATGGTGAGCGTTGGTCGACGGTGGGTTTCATAATCACTTTGTATTGACTTTGATGAAAGTTAATCTAACATCTGGGCCGTGGTCCAAATCTTTTTTTCACAGCTGAGCTCTCACTTATGTCTTTTCTGTATGTAACAGGGCACCTGACAAGGAAAACCAATGACCACTTTCCTATTTGGTAATCGCATACTTAGACAATGGTGCAGCTCGAAATGAAATGGCGAGTAGAACAGAGGGAAATAAGCTACCTTATGAGTGGTATTGGACTCCTGCCATGGTCCACCTTGGCGCATATCCCTGTATGAATATTTTACAGCAGCCCAAATGCAACTGTAGGTGCAGTAACTGCAGCAGCAATGCACAGATTCATGAATTACTATTTTCCACTGCTACGCTCAGCTTGCAACCTCACTGGCAATAAATTGTTACAATTTCTCATATTAGTACTTAAACAAGTCTCTACTGTCTGCTCCTCGGGGTCACACCATCTGTAGTCGAGACTTCATTTCACATTGATTGACAGTCTAGTGTCAACTAATTAGAAGGGGCAAGTTAGAGGTGTCCATTTGGGACACTATGATGCAGATGGTGCAAACAATTTACACTGATAAGTGTGACGGTTGTGTCATTAAATGCGGATATTATGCAAACTTGAGGGCGATATTCCTTTTAACTCCAGAAAAAAAAATCACCAGATGTTCATTAATGAATATTTAATCAATGGACTTTTTGTGTTGTACAGGTAATGCTCCGGTTATAAAAGATATTCTGTTATATGACAAGACGAGTGGGTTTTCAGACATGTTTATCTTAATTCAGGCCAGACCACCAAGAGCACTAGCACTTTAGAATTGATCAATGATCGACTGTTGAACATTAAGGCGTCTGCAGGTCACGTCTGAACCCGGCCTGGGACCGCTTCTAACGTCAGTCGGATTATTGGACACATGCGTGTCATTTCAGCCATGATGTGAATAAATCAAAGGAGGAAAAGATGAGTCACCGCTCCACTGCATGCTAAGTAGCACTTGTACTCCCTCCTGCTAGTTTGTTGGGTAAAAAGAAGGGGAAACTCCCTAGTTACACCACCAAAATCGGGCTAATGTCTTTATTTTGCTGCTTTCACCACCCAGTTAAAATGACATGCTAGAGTCAGCCTGCGGTACTGCGCATAATTACAGCAGGCCTCATCTATTGCTCATCGGCCACTGCCACTGTGTCACAAAGACTCCTAAACTCCCGAAGCTTCCATTACACTCCTGCTTTCCCTTCTTTTTATCAATTGATTTCTCAGAGTCCACCAATTATTTCTTACTTAAGGGTTATTTAGTTGTGGAGAAAAAGGTTTGATCACCGCAAAATGTGCTAATTTTACACTTCTTATTAATTCTTTTTTCAACTTTACCTGTTAAGAATTATTATAAATTTACTAGAGTGGAAATGATTAGTCACTTACTCGGTTAGTTAATAGACCAAAAATATTTGCCACTATATTGAGTATTGAATAATAATAAACATTCATTGTAATCAAATATCCTTGGGTTTTGGTCTGTTGGTTGGACAAAAAAAGACAATTGAGCTTCAGGAAATAGAAAGTGAAGAACATTCTCAGAATAATGACGTTTTTCAGACAAATTTCCCCTTACTGGTAAGAGTAGATCCTGGTAAATATAAAAGTTATTCACAAAGCATCTTAACCCTTAACAGAGCTCCTGAGGTAGTAACTGTTAGGAGTAGGATGTTTAAGAAGCTTAAGAGTTTCTTAAGTAGAGAAAATGGCAGAAAGACAAAGCGGTAGGAGAAATATTCCTCAAATGCTGAATGACAATGAGTTAATAATGTTTGTGGGCCATCTCATAACAACAACAATAACGCCAGACATGAAAACTATCAGCATGTGAACAGGCTACTGCACAAGTAGGCCTGTGTTTTCAAACATTTTGTAGGCTTCTTTTAAAGTATGTATTCAACTGAAATGTTTATTACATAAAATAGTATTCATAATTACACCATGTCTTAATAGAGACTAAATTCTATGATTAGGTCTGACGATTCCACTGTTCAATTTCTGCCCATGATAACTTGCATTATCTTGATAACGTGCATTTTTCGTTTTCTTTTTTATTTCATCAACCACTCACACCTTTTTAAAATAATGTGTCATATCTAGCAACAGGGTCAACCACACCTCGCTATGGTAAAAGTTTCTGTCCCTTTCCTGCTCAGAGTTGCTAGCTTGGGACTTAAATATATAGGGAGAACAGCTAGAACATTTTAGGCCAAGTTGGGAGCTCTCTAACTCAGATTGTGTCTGAATACGGCTCCTGGTCTTCAGTGTTTCTTCTCATTGGGTGAGCAAGGGGGTGTGGCGATTGTCACGTGTGGTGTTACCTGATCCACCCTGTGCCTTGAACCTAAACTGATTAAAGAGACTTGCATCAAGATTCAAGATTATTATATGCCTGTCTTTTTCATTTGTACAATGTAGGTGGCCAGCCAACAGATTTGTCAGATTGTGTACACACACACACACACACACACACAAAACATCACATAACACCAAAATCAGCTATAAATGTGATTCCAACATGAATAGCAAATTGTTTCCCCTCCGCCGATACTTCTTCAGATAAGAAGCTGTCAGAGATGAGACGTTTATTTATATTTAGCCTGTAATTGAAGTGGCTTACGACTGTGTATTTTTAGCCATCTTTTTAAATCACAAAAACCGTCTGTTTGTGTTTGGGTCACTGCTGTGCATCCATACTATTTCTCTCTCATATCCTCAACAGACACAGAAAGTCACTGTGACAAAGAGGTCACCCCTCCCCTACTCGCCGTATCTATGTATATATCTCTGTTTTTGTTTAGCTTTGTTGTTTTTACTCCATCTCTCCTCGCCAGCCTGCTTCTCTCGTGCATCTCTCTGTCCTCCCACACTGCTGTCCCGGCTCCCTCCTGTGGGCCGGCGCTTCCTTTCTCTGACTGCAAACAGCAAAAAGCCATTCAGAGGGCAATAGATGAGAGCTCACCTGAACTTTCTGTGTACTGAGGTGTAATGGACACACAAGCAGAGAGAAAACATGCCCACCGTGTGACCTAGACTCAGTAGCATGATGATGATTAAAGAAGCCAGAGGAAATGATGCTGCTGCAGAACTGTTGCTTTAAATTTTTGAGGGGTTCAGTGTCACAATGTTAAACCTGCATTTTTGTACTAATTACCAAGTCTGTGGCGCATCAACTAAGTACAATGCTATGAAAAAAAATCAAAGTATTTTACATAAACCAATGTAGCAGCCATAACACTCAGGTAGATGTTGTTCATGTTCAAAAGATTTCTCTGCTTCAGCTGGTGTAAACTTATTCCTACTCATGCTAGTCATGTGGCTAACATGAGCTACCTTAATTACCCTCAGTAGCTCTCCACTTCAAATGGTATATATGCAACTTTCCCTGTCATTCAGCAAATATGATTTTCCATGTTTTATCGTCCTTGTCCTTTTATATACTGATAACCTTTTGTGTCACAATCAATAGCAACTCCTAAGATGTTGTTGATGATATACAGCATAGCCTGAAACCACCTAATCTCTACACCTGCTTAAAATGTTTTTTAACGGAAGTAAAACAAAGGGAATTCTCAATAAAAGGTAATGTACATGTAATAGCAATAATATATCTGTAATGGCGAGCAAAAATCCAAGGATAGAAGAAGTCTAGAAATGCTAAAAGTAATCCCAGAAACTAGTCAGAATTCCATTTTTGAAATTCCTGTATGAATTTCCACTGACGGACGGACTGCTTTGTTTGAGACGCAATCTTTGCACGTGCCAAAAAAACAACAGCTAGCATGTTGTTCTGTGTAAATAAAAATGTGTGTTGACTAGATGTTGGAGAGGAAAGGTACAGGGTAGAAATAATTTGGAAGAATGGCTAGACCTCCACCTCCAGGGTAGCAGCAATCTTTTGTTTTCTGGTAAATTGTCAGTTTTTAGTGCATAATCACATTGAAATAATTAGCTAATAGTTTTGTTTTCTTACATAAAAATGATCCATCTATCTATCCATTCATTTTATCTAATCTAATCTGCTTTATTGGCATGGATGTAACAATGACAATATTGCCAAAGCGTCTGGTAATAATTAAAACAATAATAATTAACCTTAGCTTAGGCTTGCTCATGATGTGGAATATTACCCGGAATATTAAAATATCCATAGAAACGGCTCAATCTCCTTCTGTAACTTAGTCCACTTCTCACTGTCTCTGTTTGCTCAGTGATTTTCTAACATTGTATGTATGCCAAAAATGTTCTGCTCCTATTTGCAATGATCAACACAGGTGTTTACCACCTAAGCAGTTTTTAGCTCCAACAGGTTGGAGTTCAGCACTTTGTTTGCTCCAAAAGTTGCTCAACTCCAAGTTGATAAACCAATACAGTCAGTGGCAATGGCTGCAGTGCACTATTCAAAACACATGGCAGTGAATCACAATCACAGTGTTGCTGTTCTCTCGTTTTGGCTTTATGCCAGTGTAACACATGAGTGCTATTTCGCATTATTACTTCAATGGCAGATTTGGCTGATGCTGCCGAACGCCGTGCACACAATATGTATATCAGTGAGACATTCGGTAGAAGCCTACAGCTCAAAACCTGTTCCCTGGCTTTGCGTGCTCGAGACTGGAATGAGTACATATCTACTCTAATAACCCGATGCATTATTTAGCGCCCTCTCAATACTACTGTGCATTTAGTCTAATGGCCTGTCAAGGCTGAATGCAATCACAGAGTACTGACTCCACTGATCAGTTGGTGATATAGTAAGGTACATGGCTGTTTTCTCCTATTGGTTCACTGTGAGTGATGAGTGTGGATGCTTGCTGGGATTAGTTTGCCTAAAGGTTTTATGTTTAACAGACGGCTGTGCCACTTATACTGGTCAGTGTTGTGTAACATTACATTACACAATAGCAAATTAAGATTTTATACCTATTATGTTAGACCTGCAAAAATTACTAATTATATATTTAAACCAGACATATACACTGTACTTTTAGGTCATAGATGTACTGCATAGATTGATAATTTGTCAAACGTCAGCAGGACTCCCATTTTAATACTTTGCATTAGAATGACCAACACCCACCACACTTTTTCCCCCTGAGGACAGCATGCATAACCCAACCACGGTTTCTCTGTTTAGACATCCCAGATGAAGTTGGGAGCACAGGTTGTCATTTGTCATCAATTGAGGGACTGACCTTGCATAGAATTTGTATTTTCCCACTACCCAGTACGTTTGTTTAACCCCAGCTGCATAAAACAGTATTTTTTAGATTTATTTTGGAATATCCTGCTCATATTTGGTGTTTCAAAGCCTCAAGATCCTGGAGTCTCATAGTCAGGGATACATTCACTCACATTATTTAGGCTACATGGAGGGTGAGTGCTTGAAATGTTAAACCTGTGTCTCATTCATATTATATCATCCGCATGGCAAGTGTATAGTAAATAGCCTGGAGGCCTTTTCATGGCAGTGTTCCAATAAGATTTATCCTATTGTACACATCAAGATAACATGACATTTGTTTGATATGATTGATGATTAGTGTAGCTTTCATAGCCTGGTATGTCATTCTGGAGGACCTTTGACCTTAACATTTGCACCCTAACTCCTAGACAAAGGATGTGCGAAAGAAACCCAAATTGTGCACTAAAAGCAGAGCTTAGGACACACTGTTCTAGTCAAGGGAGGCTTGTTGGTCATCGTAACCAAACGAAACAGTGTGGACACACTGCTTATAGAAACATTCGCCATGCCTGGTAAATGTAAGTTTTCCATTCAGTACAAGTAACATGTTATATTTTTCACCTCTTTACAATGTACATTTAAACCACTACATACGTTTTTTTCCCCTTCTGTATAATGTATAATGAGAAATGGCTGCTCTGCTTCTGAGTTTTCTTTACCTCAGATCTGTGACGAGGGAGCTCAGTGATGACATTTCTGCTGAATTCCCTGCACAAATAATTACTGTCAGTTGCTGCTACTTTTAGTTGTGTGCATACTTACTGTTTCCCTTTACTGTAACAGTCATTGTGTTAGATGTTCCCAGTAGAAAAAAGACATAAGAATTAAGTTGTTGCATGTACAAGAGTATGAGACTTTTAGCAGAACCATTGTTTTTAATTAGACATAAGTGATGGAGCGAGCCGTCAAAACATTTTAAATTATTCAACTGGGCCCTTACCTCATTGACTGTTGATTTGTGAGTTTGTTGAAGTTTGTATCTGTTTAGTTACACTCCTCTCGCTCGGCCCTCCATCTCCTTCCATCATTTGCTTTCACTCTGCAGTGGAAGCAAAGAAAAGAATAAGAAAGGAGCTTTGTGAAAAGGACAGTGATTGTTTGTTTATGAGGATGCTAGCCTTGCGGTGACATCTTTTTTTTTTTTTTTTCTCCCTCTCACGAGGCCTTTAAGTGAAATAGATACTTTGAGCACAATGTAATCAAATGTAACCCAGAAACAGCATTTCGAAGTGCAACAAGGGTTTTTCCACTTGATGCATATGGTTCCAGTTCTTGCCCCAGGACAGAAACGCTGGAATTGAGTTCACCTCCAAAGGGTAGAGTGGGAACTCGAATTTGTCCTGAACGAAGGGATGCTGTTTAGTTAGCATGGAGACAGGTGGAAAGAGATTTTTAAAGCAACTCTTGTCAGAACCAAAACAGATGACAGTTGAAATATTATCACTTCATCAAAACTCTAATGATGGGGAAAAATAGTGTCATTTTAACTGACTTTTTTTATTTTCTTCTCCCCATCTTGTGAAGTGCCACACTGAACATATATAACTTAAAAACTTAAAGAACATATTCTTAAATTCACTTCAGATGTTAAAGGTTGGTAGTCTAATACATGATTAGTTTTTTTTCTTCTCGTTTTCTTGCTGTTTGGTGGCAAAGTTGTATAACCAGGAGCTCGTTTTTTTTCTCTCTCTCTTATTTTTCTTTCTCCATTTGCCCTCTCTTTAATAAGTGATGGAGTCCACGGTTGTGAGTACGTCCACTCTGGCCTCTGAAGAGTTCGACAGGAATGTGCCGCGAATCTGCGGCGTGTGTGGCGACAAAGCCACGGGCTTCCACTTCAACGCCATGACCTGTGAGGGCTGCAAGGGCTTTTTCAGGTACGCGAATGCATACGCGAGGTCACAGATGCGCTGTAAAGCACACACTAATTGACTTATATAATGCACACACATACATACTAAGTAGGCCTTCGCAGAACAATAGCTCATAACACCTTGATGAAAAAGATGCATATTGACCATGTTATTAATACATGTAAACATTAGCATAGAAACACATCTGAACCTGCAAATACGACGGCCACCCACGTAGTCACACACACATTAAATGTAATTACCACCCACAGTTGCATAAGAACACACACAAAACCACCGACAGCGTTCAAGTTCACACTAATGCCCAGCAGCAGGTAGAGAATACAAATGAGCTCGGCCCTGTAGTCAATGCCTTGGCTGCTGCCTGCTCGTTGGTACACACAAGTTTCCAATTTAACTACAGACAAAACTAGAGCAAGCCATGATTTTGTGTGCTTGTGTGTGTTTGATGTGTCCGCCCGTTTGCGTCTGTTCCTCCTGATAGTGTGGATATTTCAAGGGAGAGGATGAAAAAGACGGATGTTTAATAATCTCCTTCCGCGTCTCTCAGCTGGCCCTTGTTTGAACTCTCACCAAGCATGCTTATCTGTGTGTTTTTGCTCGCATCTTTGTATAAATGTTCATACATACGTGTCCATCACAGTCTAAATCATTGTGCTTTGCGTCACCGTTTGGCAAGCCTTGTCTTTTACACCTGGATTTCTTGGCAGTCGTTCATATTTATGCTGTTTCACTCCCAGGCTTGAAAGGCAAAAATATTTATCCAATTCTACCATGATTATTATTTGTTCAAAACCCTTTCAGAGGTTTCACAGCGCTATAGTTGTTCAATTTAAATTCTTTGCACCGTTATCAACACATTCAGACACACACATAGAGCCTTGGATAAATTATTAACGCCACTGAGCTCTTTTAAGTTCACTTTGTTGTGTTTTATGAAGTGATGTATCTGTGTATTTTAGCAGACTGTAAAATGTATACAATTGATTTAGGCGCAGTATGAAGCGCAAGGCTGCCTTCACGTGTCCCTTTAACGGCAGTTGCACCATCACCAAGGACAACAGGCGCCACTGCCAGGCATGCCGGCTCAAGCGCTGTGTGGACATTGGCATGATGAAAGAGTGTAAGTATGACAGGTGACGCGTATGTCTTCAGGGTAATACTCTAACCTCACACAGTGTGATTTACTGCATATTTTTAAATAGTGGAATTATTTAGGTTTTGCAGGCTGATCCCAGTTTACAATAAAATAATTATATCAATTACTATAAATTGCTATGGTAGGATAATTTGGCAAAGATTTAATGGTGGACCAACACTGTTAAATGTGAATCATAACTATATTCTGGACTTTCCAATGTAGACAAATTAGACATTAATGTAACACATACTGTATATCAATTACATTAAATCTACTTTGTTTCTTTGGTCTTGGACGGGCAGTAAAATTTACACAACTGCTGTTTGCTGTTTTGGGGGCCTACTGTCCCTCTTGTATATATTATGTAATATTTGGACAGAGGTCAAGTATCTCTGGGTCTTTTCCCCCATTAGAGTGTTTCGATGTTCTGTTTGAACTAGAGGAGCAGTAAGTATACTCCATCTGAAGTTTAAACACCTGCTGTTATGTACAAGCTAGCAAGGCCTCTTCTTTCCTCACAGTCCTGTTTATTTTTTTGGTCTGTAAATAGCAGGTACATTTTTTTTTTCTTGTTTTCTCCTGATATCCGGATATTGTCCACAGGCCTCTTTTAAGCGAAGGCCTCTCACTTCCAGTTGAATGTTCTTTCCCCAGAGGGCTTCTGGGAATACCACACAAGAGTGGTGGCACCAACACTGCGATTTACTGTACGCGAATAGGAGCCAGCTGTTGCAAAAACAGCAGCATGTTGTTGAGACCCAGCTCTCTC
>JAVQJL010100894.1:0-17662 GCA_036024295.1 Nannoperca obscura | reverse complement strand
CTGGTGCAGGTCTACAATTTTGTTTCTGATGTCCTTTGACAGCTCTTTGGTCTTGGCCATAGTTGAGTTTGGAGTCTGACTGTCTTTTATACTGATAACAAGTTCAAACTGGTGCCATTAATACAGGTAACGAGTGGAGGACAGAGGAGCCTCTTAAAGAAGAAGTTACAGGTCTGTGAGAGCCAGAAATCTTGCTTGTTTGTAGGTGAACAAATACTTATTTTACCGAGGAATATACAAATTAATTCATAAAAAATCCTACAATGTGATTTCCTGGATTCTTTCCCCCCATTGTGTCTGAAAATTACATTTTAAGTGGGAGAACTTGCACAATTGGTGGCTGACTAAATTCTTTTTACCCCACTGTATACTCAACAGCTAGTAGTGCAACACTTTTGGAACATGGATTCCTGGGTGACGAAATCATTGTCTTGAATAATGTTAATTATTTTAACATGTAGCATCTAATACCCTACATCACTGCAACAACCATCCCTGGAATCAATTTAATTGGCCACAATGTCTTTTTATTTGTCTGTCTAACTAAACATAGTTGCTTTATTTATTAGCATGGTTTTCTGGCAGGGGGGGAGGGGGGGATTACATTTGTCAGCAGAACACTTAGATGGCAGGGAACTTTGTTTATCATCTGTTAGTGGGAACTTTTCAACCAACTCCGCCACAGGCTGTTGTTCACGTGTGAACAGCACGCTGCACGTGTCATCAGTGTCCACAGGATCATTGCTAAATACATCTCCTTCATTAGAAGATGCCTGAAATGTCAGTCTATAGATGTATAGGTAAGTTTATCTTATCTTTCGCAGTTTCGCAGTTTCCCACCACACCACTTAGTGCGTTCACTCCAACCAAACACTGACATCTAGAATCAACACAAAGGTATAAAAAGCCAGTTGTATTAATTATTATTATTTGTAGCACATAAACAGCGTAAACAGGACAATTGTTGCACTTCTTTATCAGGCATGACGGTGTCCACATACAAGAATTTCAGTTCCTCACGTTCGTTGCTATACAACAAGAGGAAACCTGAGCCAAAGTTGGATTTGCCTTCAACATGATGTATACAAGAGGCTTGTGAGGGGGAGAGGGAACAAGGGGAGAAAAGGTTGATGCGTGTCAGGAGGCTGAAGACAGTTTCTCTCCTGTGGATAGAGTAGCAGACAGATCAACCACATGTTCAACAGCTGGATCTCACTGTGGCCTTAGCTCTGCTTTGGGCTGCAGAAACTTTTATTATTCATACCTGCACTTTATGATTTACCATTCGCACATTGTGCTGACTCAGAAAATTTCAATTATTATATGTGCAGCACACATCGGCATCAAGATGGTTCAGATATTTAAAAATTCAAAGGTAGATAAAGGTTCCTTTGTCACTTTAAAATAATGTCACAGAAACAAAACAGGGACCTCTAAAGCTCATTATTAACATCTTATATATTTTATTTTTAAATGTAAAAACAGCAAGTTGTGTTTTTATGGGGGGTTATATGTGCTGGACTATTTTTTGGTTGGGAGCAGTTAGCTGGTAAGACTTTTGAAAGTAACCTCTTTAGGACAAGAAATATTCTAGCATGTAACCCCCTGTGAAAGAAAATTGTGTTTTTACATTTCTGTGTTTGAGCAAATAAAATATTAAATATGTTAATTAATGAGCTTTAATGGTGCTGGTAGGGTTTAGTTTTTTTAACCTTCGGATGGAGCCATGCTAGGTGTTTCCTAGTAAATTTATAACTTTAATAAAGTTAATAAATAAACTCTGATATGAGCAAGATTGTTTTTTATAAAAAGGTAATGATTAATATGTGTAGCCAGTTATTGGCCATTTATAAGTTTGAGATGAGGTGCGTGTGTCCAGTCTACCTGTAGTATTTATGCTTTTCCTTTGAGAGCACAACACTTACTGATAGATATTCCAGATGCAAAAGCTATTCTCACACACACACACACACACACACACACACACACACACTTACTCAGTGAAGCAAACTGGGGGCCAGTGAGGCAGAACGTGGGGTGGGGCAGATGTGAAAGTCATTGCAAAGAGTTCTCCTGCTTCTCATCTAAACTGTGGCGTGATTATCATTCATACTTGCCATGTTTCGTAAGGTGGGGTGGGGGTTGGTGGGTGGGTGTCTGGGGGCACGTGTAGATAAACGTGCGGCGGGGCTGGAAGGCTGAATAAAGCGGAAGAAATGCACAGTAGTGGAAGCATTAGTCAGACACTGGCTGGACCACAGTCTCATGTTCACACATCTACTTAACCAGGGGGACCCAGTCAGAAAAACAAGTCTGTTCTCCAGTTGGAAATAGTTCTGTCAAAGATCACTTCAGAGACTAGTAATGAATGGAGCTAAATGAAAAATGTTTCCTTTCTTTTTTTTGTAACTCACCACTTACAAATGAGACAAAGAATGTGACATTATTTTAACAAAATTGCAATAAACATTTATTTTGCAGTTAAATAGGTATTGATTAATGTTTGTAGTATGTCTTACTTTTTTATTTAATATTTTAAACACAGTCTGTAAGTCCAGCTAACCAGATCTGAAAATGCTATACAAAGAGTGCTATAAAAGTGACCAGTGTGTCGATCTGGGACTCGGCCAAACAGGATAATGCTGAGTTTATGTCTGGTAGTCTGGGTTTGGGGGGTGGGACGCCTGGATTGATCCCAGCTGTGGGTATCTTCTCTTTAGTCTCAAACGATCAGACGGACAGTTTCCTCTGTCTGTGCCAAATGCAACACTGGTCAAACCCATCTCAGTTCCCCATTTCAAACTCATCTTGTACCGCCTGTTATTTTTCTCCTGAAACCTGGCTTCACTTTGATTCCATGTTTTGTATCAGATGCACTTGAGTTAAGCCATTTATGAGTATGGTTTTCACATTTGTCATTTTTGTTATTTTTTGGTGTTACAAGTTTTTAATTAGCGTCACTTTTCTTTTATACAAAAATGAATATTCGCTGCATCATTCTCGTCTTGATTTTATATTGAAGCACAGTGAAGCATAGCAGATAAGATATGTTTTCAATTGAGAACACCAGATCCCTGACCATGATCACGTCTCCTCACATTCCCTCCCTGCCAGGCAACGACGGAAAACACGTAATGCTTTGGCCGGCAGAAATCTCTTCATGAAAGAGTGGTTTTTACTCACTCTAACCACTGCGGTCAGTGGGAGGACCGGGGTCACTGTAGAAACAGTCTGACTTAGTCCTGGCTTCTCCTGCATTGCAGTCTTTAGTGTTTGGATACCCAGAAACCTTATACATTCCCTTAGGCTGACGGCATATCAGGAAACCACCCTGTGGGCAAACACATAATATTTCAGGGAGACATGCCTGGATATTGGGTTTTTGTGCAGAGTTAAAGAAACGGGCTGTTCTGAATTGCTGAGATCAGCATGTGCATACCTCAGAGCAGCTCAGTTTTGGCTCTTTTTGGCTCCCACAGTGCAACCTCACACCCAACCAGAAACAAACTGCAGAACTTGGCTCAAGGAGGAATATGAACAGTGGTAGAGTTATAAGGTAGCTGTTTTCCCATAAAGCCATGGAGGTCAAAGGTTACCATTCCTTTGTGGTTTAGGAATCTTTAGGACACATGATGCTAGCTGTGGTTGGTGACCCCCGGTATTTATACTAGACCGGGGACCACCCGCAGATGTTCTCACAGAAGCTTCTGTCCTTAGGATCTTGATTTACAATTAGAATTTAATAGATTTTTCTTTTTTAACTTAACCTATCAGTGCTTTCTGTTTTCTAATCTTTCAAGAAATCCTAGATGCTTGGTGAGAAGTCTTTGAAGAGAAATCTGGCTTATATTCTTTCCACACTGCCCTGTAGGGAAAAGACTAGTGTTTCTGCTTTTGTGCTCTACTGGTTCATTTCAGCTTCTCGACTCACTGTTATAGTGAGAATAATGACCGTGATATATTTCACTTAATATGTGAATATTCAGTAACTAAGTATATAACACTAGTGAATTACTCAAAAAACAAACACTGTTGGCTGGTTTTGACAGATCTGTGCTGTCATGTTTGATATGTTGTCCACAAACTCCCTACAGGCCCTTTCATTGCAGCTCTGAACTCGGAAGATGCAACAAAGATGGAGGAAAAATTCCAGAAATTCATTCAACCTCCTTAGGCCTCTCTGCAACACTTAACAAGTTTAAACAAAGATTTAATCTTCAGATTTTTGATTGGACTTGTTGTATTTTTAAGCAAAGTGGGATATCTTTTTTTTCTGAAACACTTACAATACGATCTGTCTATATGACTCAGGCTGTATTGTATTTACAGTATATCAAGTGGAAAAGTACATGTGAAGTCGAGAGTATAAATAAAACCAACGATGTCCTCTAAATAACATTCTTGTCTTTTAGACAGCTCGCAATTCATTTGAGATCACGTTCACTTCACTAATTATATAACCATGGTTTTAAAGCAATGACTCCATGTCAGTATAGTTAATGGAAACGTCAAGGTCGAATTCAGTAAGTTAAATGTGATGTAGTGCTGCAAGGTCATGGAAGCATGATTTAGAGGGAATTTTAAAAATTACCATTGAAACGTAACAGTATTGCGAGGGTATGCAATCCAAAGTATTTCACAAACAAAAGATTTAACCATGGGTTTATGATGATGGGTTTAATCATTGTTTTGTAGCTGTGGTCAGGTCTTTGGCCAGTGGTTGATGGCAATAAAAGTAACTCTGAAAGAAGATAATATTCTGTTGAATAAAACTTATGTTCAGCACAGTTGTCTTCAGAAGTCTCTAAAGTCTATTTTCAGGGGTCAATTATCTTTCCTCTGCTGTTTCTCAGGGTGTGACGGTGCAGGTGGAGGATGTGAGGATCAGGGCCACTTACTCTCACAGAAAAAGGATTCCCATCACTGACGGCTTTTTGGAGGTGAAAGATGGAGGCAGGTGGAGACAGATCTGTAACGAGGGTTGGACGGAGATGAACAGCAGGGTCATCTGTGGCATGCACGGCTTCCCTGGGGAGAAACGCTTGAATACCCGACCCTACAAGTGAGTAATGGTGCTGGAGCCAGCAGCAGGTTTGAAATAAGGCCAATTAGTGAATTTTACATGTGACGTTCACCTTTACAAACATTTTTTTTTTCTCGTTTATGATCTTCCTGTATGGTACAAACACATTTTATGTTGAAAATATTGCATTTCCTAGCTTTTTTTTATTGTACTTAACTGTCTTAATCCATTGAGGAATGTTGTAACATAGCAAACTGATGCGTTACAGAAACATTGCGTAACCACGCTTGTTTACAGTGGTCATCACTCAAGCCTTCATCCATTTTGCACACTGAGATTAAACAGACTTGAGCCTGGAGATTCTTGAAAAGAGGCCAAATACTGCCAGAGGAAGTTTCAGAGGATGAAGGATGGGCCTATATAGTACAATACGCTGCGAAACAGTGGCTCTTTTGGCTGCATCTGATTGTTTCCCTCTGAGCGTGTGTTAACATGCTGCCCTCCTTAAATGTCACAGTCAATGTGTAGCCCAACTCAAAGCCAGCGATTTCCTAGAACACTTTGTGTCTTTATAATTTTTATCTGCTAACACGGGAACTGAAGTTCAAAACAAAACAGATGCACGCTGCACATGAGAGAAAAACCACATGAGCAAATCCGGTAACTGCATGAAAGAGAATAACATGTTTCTCTCTTAAACAGCTTAGCCTGAGGTATAAATCCAAGAATCAAATGGTTTTTTTTAGAAATAAGTGTGGCTTATTGCCCTCCAATAAGAACATACATTGGTTGGTTTGGGCTTCAGTCAAGTTTAAGTTGAGTATGAGTTTATGTTTTCATGTTAGTCTAATCTATTCATTATGGCCATACAGTCAGTGCTGAAAGACTCCTAGAACCACAGTTCAACCACAGTCAAATCAAGACCAGCGAGACATCACAAATACATTCATGTACAAACACTGAGTCAACGGGATGATCCTGTATAATGTGGTCTGGTCCGCTCCTGGATCTTCACATTAACGTTTCTGGCTTTGGGTAGCGATTTCTATGATATGCTAAGATTAAGGCAAAGAAGGTGACTTTGATTTAAAACATTTCTATTTTTTATTTATAGCTTCAGAACTATAGCTTCATCCTATAACTGAAGTAGAGGGCACCGCAAACCAGCAAAGAGTACTTAGTTTATCACGATCACTCAAAGCTTGTGTGGTTTTAAAGCGTGTGATGCTACGTGGTTCACTGTTTTACAGAGGGCAAAGATCACATTCAATCAATCTTTCATCTGGAGCAACAAAGGACAGTTGTATTCACCAAAAGTGCAGATAACAGTTCAACAAAATTAAAAACTCGGAATCAAATTTCCCATCTCTTAAAATTTCACGGACCACAAATTGTTGTTGAATTCAACCCGAGCTACATTCTGTTTACAGCATCCAGATAAGCCGTAAGACCTGAAAGGCTGTAAATGTAGTTCATGCTGGTTTCATTACATGGTCTGCTTCGTCCAAGGCCCGGATCTGCTTCAGGGTCCACTGTTGTTGGGTTCCTCAATAACCCTTAGTTGATGACTTCCATTCAAGTATGGGGGTCATGAGAATGTTAAGGTGTTCTCACAACAATAGCCCCATTGTGCTTTACCACATAGGATGGGCGTTGTTGAATTCAACCCACGAAATAACTCAAATTCCAACAAAACAGCTCCATAATATTGGTATGAAAATAATAATAATGTTTTTAGAAACTTACTTGGTATAGAAATACATATGTCACCATTGTTAGGTAACCCAGTTGATAATAGACTGTTTTAAGAGCTCTTCTTTGCTGTTTTGTGATGTTCTCGTGGAAGTGTGCTGATTCTAAGATCTGAGTCTTAAGTGTGCATACGTACATTAACCCAAAAAAACTATGACATGCTTTCTCACATGGTTTGCAGTGATGTTAATGTATACAAATGAACAGAAAAATCATCCAGTATAATTTCTAATAGTTTGTATTATTCTCTCTCAGATTGCTGGCCAAACGTCGTAAGAAGAACTACTGGGGTTTCTCTGTCAACTGCACAGGCAACGAGGCTGACCTGTCCGATTGTAAGCTCGGCCAAGAGATAGAGCTGAAGGGCAACCTCACTTGTGAGCAGGGGATGCCTGTAGTGGTCAGCTGTGTACCTGGACGTGCCTTCGCTCCCAGCGTCAGCACTGGCTTCAGGAAGGCCTACAGGGTTGAGGTAGGTCAGATTGTGCACGCTTGGCTGCACAGCGGTGCTTAGTTGCTTCAAAGTAAAAAAAGGTCCTGGGTTTGGAACTCAGCTGTCGTCCTTGTTGCATGTTGAGTGCACAACAGGGATCTTCAAATGACATAATGAGACAGAAAGGAAAACCGGGCTTAATGTGCAGTGCATGCTATAGACTGTATTTACAAGTACAAGAGATGTGCCCATGTGACTTGAGCATGTCATACAAGAAGAGGGTGATTAAGGGCAATAATTGCATTGTACTTTGTTGATTTAGTTAGACTGAGCAGAAGCATGAAAAAACTGTTAAGAGTAATCCCATCTGGAGGACTGAGTCTTCCTTCGTGGGAAAACAACTATAAACTGAAAAAAATCAACAGACTCCCTGACACTTCAGCAAGTATTTTGTGGTACCACATGGCTGATGTTAGCCTCTGTGGTTGAAACTGGACACACTACAGATGTTTGGGTTTCTTCTGAATTAGACCTGAAAGAATCACACGAAGGTCCAATTCAAAACATGTTTGCTTTGCAAATACAGAATGCTGCTACATCATTATATATAAAGCACAAACAATTTTATTTAATGTAAATACAATGTTCAGTAAGTACTTGATACACTATCCTATATGACTCCAGCGCTGGATTACAACATTTCCTGCCTGTTAATGAAGTGGCCCTATGGCATGCCCCAAGCATCTGGAAACACTTGAATAGATGAACACTAAACATCTGTCATGTAACAATCAAATCATCAGTATTCTTTTTAGATTGTTTCTTGTCTATTTGTTATTACTAAGGTAACCCCTATTTTCTTTCTAGTCCGCAAAACAAGATACAATGGTAAACCAACATATCACAAGTAAAATCACTTTCAGCTTGTTTTATTTACATCTCTAATGCAGATCTGAGCAAAGTGTGCTGCATAGTGAGCTTCCTGCCTGCTTGTTTAGTGAGCAAGTCATTGTTCAGGATATATGTGATTTGTTATAATTTAAATATAATAAAAATAGCCTATATAGTAAAAATAATATAACTAAACTAAATAAATCAAGTTAATTCAAACTCAACTTCAATTGCTGTAGATTTGAACAATAATCATTTACAACACTGTTCTCTAACATTTTCACTAATTTTAGTTTATGGGGGACTGTTTCCATAGCAACCCTTGGTGCGTCTAAGAGGCGGGGCTATGATCGGCGAGGGCCGAGTGGAAGTGTTGAAAAACGGGGAGTGGGGGACAGTGTGCGACGACAACTGGAACATTCGAGCGGCCACCGTGGTGTGTCGAGAGCTGGGCTTTGGCAGCGCCAAAGAGGCCTTGACTGGCGCCCGACTGGGACAAGGTATGACCCACAGATTAGTCATTCTATAGCATAGTTCTAGTTTGTATGGTGGTACACCTATATGGAGTCATGCCAGAAAAAAATTATAAATAACAAACCTCAAAGTTAAAAAAAAAAATATATATATTTTTTTTAGAAACCCTATTTTTTTAGGAGGGGGGAGTCTTACAAATCATAATTTAAATATAATTCTTATTTTTTTAGCTTGAACACAGTCCCTTGTGGATGTTTGAGGTAATTCAGAACATTTCTCTATTGCATGCAGTGTTAATGTTGTTTATTTTATGAGTTCATTAACATAAGTAAATTGAAAAAGAAATCAGTTATTTTGTTATCCTATTTTTTTGGGTGCATCTCAAAAATCCAGTATTGGTTGTACTTTTGAAGAAATCATTTAACCTAAGTGTGCACAGGTTTTCAGCATTGATGACATTTCACATTTAAAGTACTATCACTCAAGAAAAGTCCAAGGACAACTTCAATTAGAACTCATTCCCAGCTGTAAAAATGAAAGGTGTGGACCTCCACCTCCACCTTATCTTTTGCCTCTGTATCGACACGTGTTTTTGTCTCACTTCAATCAGTCTAGACCTTAAGTCAGCATATAAAGGCATTGGGGAATGTATGGTGTAGCACATTAATGTTTATACCTTGACCCAGAACCTGATTCTGCGAAATGCAATATACCACAGCATTATACGAATCATATGTGCATTGGAACAGTTGTCCTCTCCTCTGCCTTATTCTAGCAGCAAAACACAAGCACGTACAAAATGTTCCAGCAAGTAAAAACAGCCTTTATGGTTTCAGAGAAGGAATTCGTTGCTGGAGAGTGCACAAGGTTATTTCAGGGATTTCTTTTATGAGCTGACCACTGGGTCCAAAAATGGTGCCACACACAGACTGTAGACTTAATATAGTTAGTATAGATTGTGTTTGTTTTCAGAAGTCACTGGACTTTTGAAGCTGAAATAGTACTAGTATGTGATTCCAGGATTTGTATGGGGGACTAGTTTTTAGGCATAGCTTTTATAAAATCTATGTATTTTTATTAATGTAATTTTTATATGTTTCTGTTATTTTCAGGGACTTTTGTGTCATGTATTTGTAAGTAAGTAAGATAAATATTTAATTTACTTAATCTATTTTACTCATCTGTCAGACCAGGGAAATGAACTGTGTGATTACAGCAGCACTGTGTTCTTCCTGTTGTGAATTCATTTTTCTCCACTGGCTGCCAGTCCCTTTCATTCTCTGGCTGTAGTTTCAGAGCTCGCATCACTGGAGACATTCCTCCTCAGTCACACGGAAAGAAAACCAGTATGGAGGGAGGACTCACACGTTATTTTGGAAACTCCGATTCACTGAGATGACATACAAAAGCATGCAGAGAGAGATTTTTTTTTTTTACAGGCCTCAAGTGTCTCATTTTTATTTCACATAGCAGAGTGCTGGTTTCCTTGAACAGGAAATCTTAATCTGTGTTTAGATAGACTTGTTCTAACAGAACATGCAAGCAGGCGAGGCTACAGCTGTTTCTCTCTTTTGCTGTTGTAGGAATAGTAGGCAGGCTCGTGTTTCCTAAAATCATTGTGTAATCCAAAGATCAGCTTTCTTCTTTCCAGAAATGGAAATAGATGACTGTTGTTCTAATATATTTTTTTATAATGTACACGATGTTAATGCTCCACCAGTTTCTCCAAACATAAATTTTGTCAGAAGTTCAACAGTGACCAAAAATTTTTATGTCCCTGGTATGTTTCCCTGTAGGGATGGGGCCGGTCCACATGAACGAGGTGGAGTGCTCTGGGTTCGAAAAGTCACTGACCGAGTGCTACTTCAACCGTGACGCTCTGGGCTGCAACCATGAGGAAGACGCAGCAGTCAGGTGTAATGTTCCTGCTATGGGCGTCCACAATAGAGTGAGTATCTCTTTCTGTAGTACACAAGAAAATGGAGTTTGTTATAGAACTGCAGGACACATCTGTTTATCTCTTTCCTTAGCTTCGGTTAAGTGGCGGCCGCAATCCCTATGAGGGCCGTGTGGAGGTCCTGGCAGAGAGGAATGGCTCTCTGGTGTGGGGCACAGTGTGCAGTGACAGCTGGGGGACCATGGAAGCCATGGTGGTGTGCAGACAGCTTAGCTTGGGCTTTGCTAGCCACGCTTTCCAGGTAAGGTCTCTGAAGTAAATGTTGCTTTCCACATCTGCTTCCAACAAATCATTTTTAAGATTATCTTCACTGCGCAGGCTTTCAGCATAAAGAAGATTGGTCCAGACTGGACCTTTCATAATTTATATTTAATATTCCCCTTTATTTAATATACCTTCAGGTAATTCACTCTTCTTTAAAATTAACATGTATATGTTGCTTCTTGTATTTGTGCACATGTGACAATGTTACTTCCATGTAGAAGGAAAACCTTTTTAAACACCACATCTTGTATGTGTGGAATACACGAGCCGCTGCAGAAACAGAGCTTTCAACAACAGCAGGGCCGGTATCTAGTTAAACTAAAGCTGGCTCTGTCTGCACATCAGGCCACTTTTCAACACTACTGGTCCATCATTACGAAGTTAGGCTAATATAATACCTATAGCTAGCCACGGATTAAACCGTTATAAGATTATTTGAGATGGACTTCAATTTAAGTCAAGAATGCATGAGGTGTGTGTGTGTGTGTGTGTCAGTGGATGCCATTAACTCTCACTCTAACAAGCTCAAGCTTTATTGATCCCAGAGGGCAAAATAAGGATGTTGCTGTCTTAGAAACGTAAAAAAAACACAGCATAGAAAGCGAGTGAAGGATTGTAAACCTATGAAACAGATGAGCTTCAAGCTCCTCAGCAAGACAGATGGGGAAAGCCTGGGTTTGCTGTTTGAAGATGAGTGAAGCTTTCCACCACTACAGCGTAGCATGACTTGGCAGCGTCACAATCCTGCCCTGCTTACATTTACCTCTTGCTCTTTAAAGGAGACCAGTGCTCCCTGTGTGTCATGAGGTGAGAAGCTAAAAGACCCCCCTCTTGTTCTTTATATATTTCTATTTAAGGCTGAAACCAGTGTGTTATTTGTGCTTTAGGATGATAGGTCTGGAAAGTATGTGTGAATTATGGGGCATGTGTTGATAACAGCAGGTGGTTTAATGAGTGGAACTTGGACAGGATCTGTTGGAGGCTGTTTATCTCACTAAAGTGTGTTTGGGACAATTCTGTGCAATGTACTTCTAATGAAGCAACATGTAAACATGTCCTCATGTGCTTGTGGTCACTGCTTGAGCACTCGCCCTTTAGTCAAGTACAGTTCAATATTGTGCTTTTCTTAACCAGTGGGGAAAAAAGTGTCTACTTGTGATCACAAGTAGCGGTTTCACTTTATAAAAAACCCAAAGTGAAACAGTTCTGTGCCAAGTCAAATAATCAGGTCAGGCTATCATAATAACATGTTTTTCACCGTAATCAGAGGTTTAGGGGTGCTAAACGTCTGCTCTGTTATCTTAGCAGAGCAAGGACTCACTCAGCCCCTCTAGAGACTGTTGTCTGACTTTTAAATACTTCTGCAGGCAAACCCCACCACCAGATGGAACACATGACACAGAGCTTAAAGTATTCTTCTGTATGTCTGTCCACCTCAACCCACCAGCGAGCACTCCCACATCCAAATCCCTCAGCTCAATTTCATTCTCATGAGATGTTCTCTTTGTGGAAGATGACAGAAAGTATGAGGGGTTTTCTGTACAGGTTGTGTCCCTGTCTGCAAAATGCTGAGTCATGCCAGGACCACAGAGCACCCCCTGCGGTGTGTGTGATGTGTGATAAGACTCTTTGATTAGATTTGCCTTGTGGGGACATCTGGGGTAAGATGTCTGCAAACTAAGTACCGGAGGAAAATGAAGATAATGTTTCTTCTTTAAAAGTTTTCCACACAAATTTCCATAACAGCTTGGTCAACATGATCATCATCTGTTTGATTCAAGCGAACTCAGGCATAAATGGATGAACCTATTGAACAAAGCTGTAGACTTGAGATTTGGAATTTAAGTTAGATTTAAAGGAATAGTTTGACATTTTAGAAGTTATTGACTTTCTGGAGAGTCAGAAGATAGGATTTATGCCACTTTCATATCTATACACTAAATATGAAGCTACAGCCCGCAGCCTGTTAACATAGCTTAGCCAGCTTACATTTCAGTTTTTGTACAGATCAAACAAATGAGATATTTATATGTTGGTAGGCAGATCTTGTTAGCGCTGGACAGAGCCACGCTAGCTGTTATCGAATTCCTTAAAGTCACAAAAATAAGGACTTGAAAATGGACTTGGACTTGACTCACTTTGGACTTGAATGATGAGTCTTCAGACCCGAAAGCACAAATTTAAAGTCTTATGACTTGGGAAAATCCCAGAACAACAAGGACAGCGACATACATGCCTTGCATGGTCACACACCTTGAATATTTAAGTATTTAGGTCTATGCATTGAAGGGACTTTGTCTCAGTAATGTAAAATTGCAGTTTTGGAACGAAAATGTTCAAATATGTGATTTTAATATTTTGCGTGTAGCTCAGTGGCAGAGTGCATGCTTTGCATATATGAGGTCCTGGGTTCAATCCCCAGCAACTCCAATCCTGGAAGTCACTTTGGATAAAAGCGTCTGCCAAATGCATTAATGTACATAATGCTGTGGTCAGCATGGAGACCTGGCTTACATTGCATTTTGCTTATGAAGACGTGTACTTCCCAACAACAGATTTACAGTATGTTTTTAGTTATCTCAGCAGTAATAACACTACAGGTCTGTCCAAACCCAATGACAGGCTTAGTGACATGTTTTCTGTGCTTCCCTTTCATCAGGAAACATGGTACTGGCAAGGAGATTCATCAGCTGATGAGATATTGATGAGTGGAGTGAGATGTTCAGGAAATGAGCTGACTCTGGATCAGTGTCTACATCACGGGAAACATGCTCACTGTCCCAAAGGAGGTGGACGCTTCGCTGCTGGGGTCTCTTGTACTCAGAGTAAGAAACTGAAGAATCCAAATACTGTATACATTCAAAATCTCAGTCTTTCATGCCAAACATTTTGACATGTCACAGTAGGAAAAGCTCGAGTTAATGACTGGCTGAATTCTTTTCAGCTGCTTCAGTTTTAAAGGTCCTGGTGTTTTTCATGCTGGCTCACTTGAATAGAACAGTGCTTTTTCTACTCTGACAAATTAAAATGTCTGCTGTGAAGAAAGCCTGTGAACTAAAAAAATATTTTGAAATTAAATGAAATATGTGGAAAATACTGTATTGTTGCTGTTGGATTTAAAGTTTATAGAACTGTGCTAGTGAGGAATATTTCTTTCAAATGTTTTATTAGAGACTAACTTGATGCCCTCTCCCTCCCAGTGGCCCCAGACCTGGTCCTCAATGCCCAGGTTGTGGAGCAGACCACCTACCTGGAGGACAGACCCATGTACGCTCTGCAGTGTGCCCACGAGGAACACTGCCTGTCCAGTACCGCTGACAAAGCCGACTCCAGCTCCTACCGCCGACTCCTCCGCTTCTCTTCCCAAATCCACAACAACGGCCAGTCAGACTTCCGGCCACGGGCGGCACACCACTCCTGGATTTGGCACGAGTGTCACAGGTGAGGCCGCAACAAGGTCTACAGTTTGTAGTCTGCTGCAGCTTTTACAGTAGTGACTGTATGAAATCTGATCTGTTACTCTCCAATGATTCCACGCAGGGGTAAATGTTGTTAATGTTAATACTAGATGTCAAAGTGTAATGAATCATTTGGGGAAAAATACAATGTGTATTTATGAAATTGGATAAAATCATATGGGATGAATATTTAGGCCATTAAAAAAAATCAATTACACATTTTAAACACAATAAATAATTACCAATCAAACTGCCCTGAAGATCCCTATATCCCACTAAGAACAATGAGACTTTCCCCTGTACTCTTGCTATAAACGCTGCTTGGAGTGGGCCATGGATAAGAGTTGCTAAAGGTATGCTGTAAGTGTATATATAAGATGTTTCAACCTTGTGTTTCCTTGTCCAATCCAGACATTACCACAGTATGGAGGTTTTCACTCACTATGACTTGCTGAGTCTAAACGGCACTAAAATGGCACAGGGGCACAAAGCCAGCTTCTGTCTGGAGGACACTCATTGTGACGAGGGTAAATATAGCTTTCTTCCTTATTCAATACTGTGGCTTTGTGGAGATTATGCCCCTGAGTTCTGGTTTAACATAGACTTTTTCTTCTTCTGAGAACACAGTAAAAACATTAAAATCTATAAAATATTCATGATGACGTTAAGAAGAAACTATGTTTGATTTGTTTAAAATATCTGGATAATGCCAGGTCTGAATGGCTTAATACCAAAACTTAAACTGCTCTGAATGCTGACAGGAATCCAGAAGAGGTATGAATGTGCAAACTTCGGGGCACAGGGCATCACAGTAGGCTGCTGGGATACCTACAGGCACGACATCGACTGTCAGTGGATTGACATCACGGACTTGAAGCCCGGCGACTACATCTTCCAGGTAAAACATTTGGTTTTGGTCCGGTCTAGCCATAGTAGATACAGCACATCTGCTGCTGGAAAGACCGTCTCATCCCTTGCCAGCTTAGTCTTATAGATCAAACAGATACCAAGACTTTCCACATCTCTGGATCTGCTTGTGTTTGGCATTCAGCCCAAGTAAACTCTTGTTCAGACTTAAACAAGCGAGCATGGGTTGTTGAAGGACACAGAACCCACTGATGGACACTTTGGCTGCTGCAGACACTACATTTACAATCTCCACTTTGCAGGACAAACTCTGACATCCTTCCCAAGAAATCATTTTTTTCAGTTGCAGCAAGTAAAAATTGAAACTTATTCTTTTTGAGACACTCACACTGAGTCACTCTGTTAAGTGACACTGCCACCGTCCTAGTCTACTGCCAATCACTACATCTCTATTGTTCTGTGTCTTCTATTTGTAAATGACAAGAAACATTGCTTTTAACACACTTTGTTTTTTGCTCTCCCAGGTTATAATAAACCCCAACTATGAAGTTGCAGAATCAGATTACACCAACAACATTATGAAGTGCCGCTCCCGGTACGATGGACATCGGATATGGACATACAACTGTCACATAGGTGAGACCATTACTAAATAATTATAAATCTCCTCTGCATTGGGTTTCAATTTATATTATTAACTACAGGGGTAAAGCATTAAGTTCAGTGGAAAATGAGGCTAGATTAAAGCGGGTGTTCATTTTTCATGAAAAGAAAATTGACCTTAAAATGAAATGAAAGCGTTTTGTAGTTTAGTCATGGAAGTTTGCAAATTCTGTGCAGTCAAATAAGTTCAAATATTAGTTATGACTTATTGTTTCTGTTCCCTAAAATTGGGTCACAGTTTTTACTGTGCATGCAATACTGTTCACCAGATGTAGATGTAAACATCTTCATATTTAAGGTTAGAGTCAGGATTTTAACATTGTTAAGATAATTAACATTTAACACTGTAACTGTCCTCACACTTATTTTCTGCACTGTATGTGTTTATGTAGAAATTGACATCACTAAAACTTCTTTAACACAATGAATCAAACTAAAATCCACAGTTTAAGTTTTCATGAGATTGTGCAGCATTTAATGCTAACTCTTTATAATTTGATGGACACATCCCATTTCAGTATAACAAAAACAAAACTCAACATCTTTTACTAAATACCAACATATACAATCAATTATGAAATGGCATTTTGAACACCCCCCAGCAGCAGCAGCAAGACTGGTGTTAAGTCAATGACAGAATTACATAAAAATAAGAGTACAGTAAACAGGTACGGAGGGCCTAACAGTCTCCGAAGCACAAACTTTAGGTGATAAAAACATAGTAATCTTCCTAGTTTTGTCACAAAAAACTTGAACACTTTGCTTCTGCAGCAACTCTCCTAAAAAAGGTAGTTTTGTTATTAAAAGGAGACAAATATAAACTGAACATCTTGCAACTTGTTTATAAAAATAAAACATTTAAAATAAACTAAAACATTAGAAAATATCTTAGTGAGTGAAGTATGACATTGTTGTAACATGTTTGGGTCTCAATTGAAATGCTTGCATTTAGTGTTATCTGTGGGACAGATTAAAGGAGCTACGTTACACTTGTTAGCTGCAGTTGAGACTTCTGTGACCAAATCCTGAGAAATAATGTGGAGGAATGTGACATTAAAAACAACGAATACTTAAATAGAATTATGCATCGCGTCCTGCATTAACTGAGCGAGGAGGAATGAAACTCCCTGCCTAGAAATTAAACAGCCTTGAAACGTACTTCAGTTTCAAGGCAATGTGCAATCAAATCAAAACAAGCCAAGAGCTTCTCCAGTGGCTTTTCTATTTCAAATCACTGCTTTCAGTGGACTCATTTATACTTACAACAATAATGTCCAAAGTGGTCAGGTTCAGCAGCTTAGAGGCTGGTTGTGATTCACTGTCTTGCTCAAGGACACAGGTTGGATGTTGCTCACGTGTGGCAGTCAAACAGTGCTGGATGGTAGTCGTGCTCTTAATGATCAGCCTCTACAGAGGGCCAGGGAATAGATGCAGACCTCTGCTGGACCTTTCTGTACAAATTAGAAAGACTGTTAGATGACATTTTAAATGTATCATATCACAACATGGTACAAAATTACTGAAGCTGAGAACGGCCATGCTTGAAAAAAAAAAAAATTATTTTAATGACGTTATCGAGATCAAGTTAATTATTTCGTGATCGAGATAACAAAGCTCATTTTCTCGTGATAACGAGTTTCTCATAGTGTTCTCTGTAAATGAAGATGATGAAGTACCGATCTAAATGTTGTCTGCATAGGATTTGTTGATATATAATATATAATATATATAATATATAATATATATAATATATAATATATATGTTACATTACATTTAGCAGACGCTTTTATCTAAAGCGACTTCCAAATAAGAAAATAAAATATCTATCTATATATATATATATATATCTATATATATATATATATATATATATATATAA
>JAVQJL010100890.1:0-23001 GCA_036024295.1 Nannoperca obscura | reverse complement strand
CCCCCCCCCCCCCCCCCCCCCCCCCCCCCCCCCCCCCCCCCCCCCCCCCCCCCCCACCGGCCACAGCCCAGGAACACACATCTGGTTTGCGTTGAGGAGGAGAGATTTGGGGAAAATTCCACTCTGAAGGACCTTTCACCCATTTCTGTTGATACAGCAGATAAAGGGGATGACCTATACATGGCTGTTACTCACACGCACTATTAACAAACAGAGAAAAGGAGTAAACAACCAGGAAATGCAGAGGAATTGGATGGACTTTACCTGATGTCAGGAGTCAAGTCAAGTCACTTTTATTTATAAAGTGCTCCTCCGTGCAGCCGGGTGTGACATATCTTTCATTCTATTATTGATTTATAGGCCGATATACATGCTTTTATCTTGTAATCCTACATCAGCAGCATTGAATAATATAATCTATATTGTGAGCACTTTATATCCGTAAACTTAGACTGCATTAAATTTAGAAACATGTAAAATACTCCTTAAATGTCCAAGGGAAGCAGCATTGTTTGGCAAGAATGCATATTTGAACTGCTTTTGCCTGTTAAAGGAATGCACACAATGTGAACAAACAGGGGAGGATATCAAAACAAGTAGCCTTGGGACATTTCACTGCATATTATAGTCTGGTTATCAGGCTAAAGAAAATAAATTGAGTAGTAGTCCTCCGGAAATTTGACCTCTGTTGCCCATTCTCCCAGTCAGAACTGGGCTTTAATTCAACATGCAAGCACATAAAGCTGAAAAGAAGCATGCAGAACTACTAAAAACTCCAAACATGTGAGGAAACCAGAGACAAGCAAAGCAGTAGTGAATGAGAACAATCTTTTATTGGTGTTTTTGGAAAAATCTCGACTACATCCAAATAACCAGCACTGAGTGGGCTGGGCACCATGGACTGACCATGGACCACTGATGCAGCAGGGCAGTTGTAGTTCAATAAGAGTCACTAAAAGATTTATCAACCACATCTGTGAGGATATTAGAGACTAAATCCTGTTGGGAGAGCAAACAATCACTGATTGAGGTTGAAATAAACCAACAAGGAGCATATTGATAGTGTGCATAGTCCATACACCACCGGGGAACAGAAGAGGTCATCATAAAAGGTAAAGTAAGTCTGCATGAACATTATGTTCAAGTTATTGAGCCACGCTTGTGAAATCCATGGTCAAAGAAACCGAGGTGGCAGTAGTGTCTGTAGCAGAAGTGAGTAACGTCCAGAGGTCTGAGACAGGATTCAAATAGCAGACAGTGAGGGTTTTATCCATTTGAATAGTCTTTCTGAGGAACACTGAAGATCAAAGATGTTTCAAGGTGCAACAGATCATGTTCATCCAAAGAAAGAAAAATCATTCAGTAATATAGAACAGCAACAACAAGAGGGATAATCATCTTAATCATAACAATAATAATAGCAGTAATGGTAACTATTCATCATGGTCATTAAGGGGATAAAAATCACACTCTTGACTAGTCATCCCTCCCCCAGGAACATAACATAGTGTACCATGCCCGTGTGTAGGTGTTGTGGGTGCACAGAGAAGTTTATAGACACAGTAAAAAGTAAGCAGTAATAACAGGAGTAAACAGTAAGCATGGAGCAGTATTGAAAAAAAAGCACTAAATATCAACAAGCTTTGTGGATCAACATAGGAAATTTTGGCTTTTATTTCTCCCAGAGAAATTAACACCATTCCGCTCAATGGGGGCAGTCGACCCATTTCCTGGAATACATCAAATACATAAAATAGTATAGGCCTATCCAATATACACAACGTTTCTTCCCCCATAATAATGCTAATTAAAGTGTGATCATAAAGTACAGTAAAGTAACGTGTGCGTTTTGCTGGGAAGATTGATTACTATTTCAGAATACGTTACAACACTGAGATTTAACTACTCTGTGTACCACCGAGGTACAAGAGAGACACACTGGGGACAAAATGTTATGGGAAGAGTTTGCACATAACTGTGAGGGGATTGGCTGTAAGTGAGAGTGGACAGAAATAGAGCAGTTGGATATAGAAACAGAAGAAGAGAAACGTCCCAGCAATTCAAAGAGAGGATCAAGAGGAGCAGAGTTACCCTGGGCATCACAACAGGCTTTCACCAGCTTAGGTAAGATACGGACCAGAGTAGATTAAAAGCAGTCAACTGGGTTACAGAAAAATAGATCGAGTCAAAGACACAAGTATGGACTAGAGATAGATGTACCAATCGCACAAAGTTAAGCTAAAAAACTAACATTGTTGGGGAACTCAATTCAATTAAAAAGGATGAAGTTGTTCTATTAAAAGAGGACTGGTCAAGACAAGTGTGGAAGATAGTGCTGGACTGTTTACATGGTGTCTCCTCTTGCCTCTCTCTAACATGCCCATTCCCAGTGACAGAAACATAAAAGGAAAAAAATTAAGTGCTTGAGTAAAATCCACAAAAATGTTGAACTATACGATTATAAGATAATTTTTGCTCTCTATATTACAATTGTTACATGCGTCCTCGCCCCTGCTGCTGCATCCTGACTATAATAATCAAGTCGAAAAAATACCCATCGATGGCTGACCACCTGTTAAACATCTCCTGACTCATCTATAATAAAAAGATATTTACCATAGCTTTTCTCCGTCTCTATGTCCCCCGTCATGTAGAAAATATACAAAATTATTCTCCAAATTTGCTCTCCCTCTAATTTTTTGTAAGTATTATAAAAATATACAATTCTCCAATAACAAAACTCTTAAAAGTCACATCTTTCATCTGTTAAATTATTCTCTCCATCTTTCACTTTTAAGAGCTGACACCTCGACAAAACAAGACACCTGAGCTTCATTACACAAACCTTCTCCTTGTCTTATACATTCATCATCATAAATCATCAGCCTCCTCATCATCATCACCATTGTTTTCTTGACCCTGTTCTGTCCATCATGCCACCCCAAGAATTCAGAGTCTTAAATTTAATCCAGCCTTTATTCCTCTTCTTCGTGATTCTGCTCCACGCCTTCATCACTGGTCGGCGAGACGGTTCTCGTATTTACTAAGGATGTTGCGACAGCGGCCCAGTTCCTTACGGATCTCGGCCACTTCCTGTCTGAGGGCGGAGTTCTCTCTCTCCAGGTAGGAAGCACGCACTGATATTTGGTTCTCCTTAATACGGCGAGCATCTCGGGAACGCTTTGCTGCTTCATTGTTTTTATACCTCCTGGTCCAGTACTTCTCATCCTAACAGAGAACACACAAAAATAGCCCACATTGATTATTTCAGCATCTGGCAGTTTGATCCAATCAAATGACTTATCTTGGTGGATCAGGGGAATCATGGTAGTATTACTTAGAAGAACAGCAATAAAATAATCAATGAATATTCAGACTTGTTTCTTAAGAGTGTGCAGTACTCTTGTACAGCCTAACTCCTATCCTGTTATTTGTAATGTGGGTGTTTTGGCCATGAATGAGCGTGGTACATGTTCCTTTCAGATTTCTTCTTTCTCAGAGTTTGGAGTTAGTGTCTGAGAGCAAATAAAGTATGCAAACAACATACAAGTCCCACATCCCACTGCTGGAGAAATAACAAACACCTTTCAAATAACACGTTACCAACTGTGCGGATCCACGATTTGTACACTTTACCTCCTACCTCTTATTAGATCATCCAATATTTTAAAACATTATTTATATATTCCCACTTTTCTTAACTGATGTTTTATTTTTCTGTTCGTGTTATTTCTGTTTTGTAAATTCTATTTTGTTTCTTTGCTGTGTTTGTTACTATGTTACTCTGCTCTTATATTTCCAGTTTGTGTGTTCAGTGTGTGTACTGTCCCTTGATTTAGTAATGTATACCTTAGAATTAGAGCTATAACAGTCGATTGAGAGAAAATAAATCTGCAACCATTTTGATAATGTATTATCAAGCAAAAAAAGATTATCTGGTTCCAGCTTCTCAAATGTGAGAATTTGCTGCTTTGCCTTTTGTCATATCATTGTAAATTAATTACGTTTGGGATTTGGATTGTTGGTCGGACAATATAGGCTATGTGAAGATGTCCGATTGGGCAGTTTTTGTCTTTTATAGTCAAAACAACAATCTATTACTTAAAATAAAACAATCAGGAATTAATTAATGAATGAGCCTAAAATTACTTCCCTCCCAAGGTGCAAATTGACTGCCACAATTCAGAATTTTCCCACTGTTGCAGTGAAGACTCACCTTCATGTTATCAGGCACCAGGATCTTGCGGGCCTTCTTGATCATTGGCTGTGGCTTGAGCTCCTCTTCGCTGAAGGTGTGCCTCATGGGGTCATAGTTCTGCTGGCCAGAGGAGCTGGACATGCTGTCTGAAGCATCCATGTCAAACATTCCAACATCTGGCCCGCTGCCGTCAGGCGTTAGCAGAGGTGGACAGGAGGACGAGGAGGAGGAGCAGGGTGACTCGCAGGAATCATTCATACTCGTCTGACTCCCTGAAATTAAAGGGAAGAACAATCTGTTTTAATACATTTATCCTGAAATTGATAATACTGTCAAAGATAGATGGAGCGGCTGATGGCCGCAGTCTACTAAGACAGCAATACAAACACACATGCAGTAGTACATCACAATGGCCACTAGGTGGAAGCAGAGAGCTACTGTTTTAGCGTTATAAACAACAAACAACATTCCTTTGCCCTTCACTGCTTCCAAAGAACTGACGATGTTGTTCAGGCTGCTTTCATGGACACTAAAGTTTTCAGGTTTAAGGCAATCTTTAAAGAATATTCTTGGAACAACATACCCTGCAAATACATATGAATATATAATCTAAGATGTAATTTTTAACATACAGATTAAGAGATATAATGGAGCTATGGGTTGCTGTAGTAAGAAATACATGTCAATGCAAGACTGTGGCTTTTTCATACTTTTGTAACAGATTATTTCCCCCTAAACTTGTTTATATCAACTACTTCATTCTAGACCAGATCAAAGAATTATTGGTACATGTGATTCATTACACACATGCAAACTTTCAATAATGGAAAACCATATTCAAAATTGTTATTATGTATGTCTCGTGTGTAATACTGCAAAAAAAAGCATAACTATGTTGCTTATGTTCCTGGGGATCCTGTGGAATCTCCTTTACTATTCCAACCAGTGCTTTAACAAACTGACACATAAACACATGAATTCTATTAATTCAATGGTATTGGCAACTTCTATTCATCAAAACCACAAAGCCAACAACCAAAACTAAATACAAATAGAGAAATCTAAAAGTGGAAATGTTGTGCAACTTTCTACCCCTCCCCTTAAAATCTGTTTCTTTAAGTGGGACCAGTATAGGGCTACACCATACCCCAGCCCCTTTAAGTCCTGACTTTCTTTCCCTATAAGAGCACAAAACTCCCCTCAACAGTTCCTAAAAGCTTGTTTTAAATAAGGCCAAATTCAATAGAACATAAAAAATGAGGTGTCCACATGAAGACTTTAGACTTGAACTATATCACAGTTATAGACTAATAGCTCAAATGTATCTGAAAATTTCAACTTTTAAGAAAATTAAACTTTAAATAATTTTATTTGGCAAGGGGAACAGTGTCAGAAATCACATTTTATGACGCACACAGAGAACCTCAGTCAGGGATATGAGGACATGGATAACAGGAAAGCCATTTAACACCACAATACTGCAGGCTTACAAATGACCACAGAATTGCATCAACACTGTCAACAAAACCTGTATGCCTTAAGTGCCACAAAGTGTTGGGAAGAACAGGAAGGTTGATATGTGTTGCCACATGTTATATGTGGAACTGTAATATATGAGCAGCTATCACATGAGTAATGGCTGTTTAATAGTATGTTTTCCCACCAGGTGCACTCTAGGGTGATGTTCCCATATTCCACAACAACAATGTCTCCATTAACACAGCAAAAACAAATGTAAGAGTGCTTTAACAGACACCAAGTCAAGGGTGTCCCATAATACATAATCAGCTGGTCTTAACATCACTGAATCTGGGTGTGGATACTGTAGGCAATATTCAAATTATCTTCTGTGTACGACTAAACCAGAAGATTTCAATGATTCCTGCTGCTTAAACCCGACAGCAGGAACTAGTCAGTGCAACCACCTGGTGTAGTGATTTGCTGGAATGAAAACCTGCAAACCTGCAGCCCTCCAGTGGTACATGTTCCCTCTCCATACTTTTTGGGAAGCTCTGGAACGCAGACGTGCTAAATTGATTTGGTGCATTTTTTTTGTCCAAGTGCTTCAACCCACAGATAAAAGCAAGCTTTTGCTTTTGAAGAAATTGTCCAATATGTGACACATATGCACATTTCAGGACTCGTAAACAGCATTCCAAGTAGACCTGAAGGTAAATGGTAACAATACTCCTTCTGCGTCACCTAATAAAATCATATGTTGTTGGGTGTTGCTCTTTTAATATTTAGATTAAAATAGGTTGGGCACCTTTATGACACATCAAATTAGAATTCAGCTCCTCCCTTGAATAGTACATAATAAGATATATAAACTTTAACATTCAAAAATATTCCACCTTAAAACAATTTTTTAAATATTTTGTAATTATTTTCATGTAATTATACATTGTTTGATAAATGGGTTGTAATTTAAACACATGGGACTTTATCGTGCAATATAAAGGCAGTATCGGATTTTAAAAACACGCAATTTGTCACTACAGGACTGAATTCCTTTGTCTGGATATCAGTGTACTTAAATGTCATTCGTTGTTGATCAAATGTTCTGTTTGAAGTCCAACAGCACGGGAAACTCTTCCTGTTGCTCTGTCTGTTCCTCCCCCTCTGGGCTCCTCCTCCGTGTCTACTGGCCCTGCCTCTAGTTCTCTCACTCCAGTACTCTCAGCCGAGGCACGTGTACTGACGCGTACACATGGCTGTGGCGTGTGAAGTGAGGAGAGCTTTAAAGACACGCAACCGCAAACACACTTCTCTCCCTCTCCCACTCTCTCTCTCAGTACTGTTTTGACCCTGCTGCACATTAATAATTGGCTTGGACTGAATGCTAATTGCGTTGTACACTGCAGCACAGATCACATGTCAAACTAAACCAGACCTCCTTGTCATTGCTATGAGGTTGACTCGTCAAAAAGCCCAAGACTTGTTTCTTCATTGCACCTCTTTCCTCCACCTCTCTCCGATGTTTTTCTCCACATCTCCCTGGCTCCCTCGCCCCCTCAACTTTTAATTCTGCGCCATGCTTCAAAAATGAGAAATAAAGTTCAATAAACTCTGTGATTTTTTTTCTTTCAAGTTGACTTTGCATCTAGAACCATGTGGCTATATCTCCTGCCTTCAGTTTGGCCCCACAGGACAGAAAAATGCTTGGTCACCATGGTATTTGTTATAAACTCCAAGGAGAGTTAAAGTGCTGAATCACTGGCCCGTGGGACATTAAAAGCACACCACATAAATAACCTTGATTTCTTCTCAACTATTATTGAATTGTAGGGTCTACTGGTCCCATATCAGTGGCAGGGGACAATTTGTCTCTTTCAGCTTGTCAACTCTGCAAAGTCTGCAGAGCCCTCTCCCTTGATTTTGCTGTTTTGAATTGATATGGACAAACCTTGAAGAATGTCCTTGTTTAGTTTGTTTCACTCTCTGGTTCAACTGTACATCTATTCAACTGTGAAGTGAACTCACCATGCAGGCAGTCGCTCCCTCCTGCAAGGCTCTGTGGCTGAGCCACCTCCAAACCGATGAGCGATGGGGAAGAAGAGGAAGAAGGTGATGAAGACGAGGAGCCAGGTGGGGATGAGGGCGGTAGGCACTGGGAGCTCTGGTTGGGCACTGCTGACTGGGAGCTCTGTGAGGGGATCTGGGCTGAACTGGAGCTGTTGTTGTTATGCATGCTGCCCATTCCATTTTCAGTCAGAAACTCCTCCAAGTCCATGTACTGAAGCTGGAAGAGGCCCCCATCTGCAGGCAGGGTGCGATCCCACAAGAGAGGCCCCAAGAACTGATTGAAACTTCCTCCTCCATTTCCATTTCCATTTCCACCACCCCCTCCTCCGCCACAGCCATTACTGCTATTACTGTTGCCTATTCCACTGCCATTCCTCATGGGGCACACTCCCAAAGAGTCCTCATCAAGGTCCAGTCTCTCTTTGTCTGCCAGAGATAGAAGAGCAGAATCATGATCAGTACAGAATGAAGATGATGAGGAATAACTTTGGTGCCACTTTTACAGCTTTCGGTCAACAAGAAGGTTCCATCCCTTCATGGTTTTCTTGAGATATTTTAGTCTGTGGCAAATGGATGCTAACATCAACCCTCGATATTTGTGCAGAATGGCAGGCGTCTCTATAAGATGCACATCTGTAAAACCTCTATATATAAGTCCCATACACACAGATACACACTCACAGATGGAGCAGATGGTAGCTCAATCGCAGCATTAACCAAGAGTCGAAACCAATTTGTTGTCAAAACATAGGCCTATACATAAGCTTCTGAACAAATCTAACAATAGCTGAAGGTATTGGTTTGGTGCAGCAGGCAACCAGAACGCATGCCTGCAGAGCATTACAGCAAAACTAAAACGTGTTGCCACTCCTGTTATCTGGATCCTAATTTGAAAGCGCAGAAGGGTTTATAATCCAGGTGAATACTCATCAGGGTCATGGAGGACTCATCATGAGTATGTGCGATGATGCATCAGACTTTTTTTAATGATATTTTGGTGCCATAAATGATGACAAATGTAATGTTTGTTATATAATAATGTTACATATTTGTATTACAATAACAGCAGCAGTGGGTGGAACAGCGGGGTATGATTTATTCATGCTCTGTCATTGCACATATTGACTGTGTCATGTGCTAGTGAAGTACATTCAACACAAACAACACTGTGATAAAGTATTAATTCATCAAATGAGAGACTTTCTCACCTTTTGCATCACATGGGCTTTTTAAACGTTGGTCTCCCTTCATGGGGTGCTGCAGGAGGGATTTAAGACCTGTCATAGAGTTGAGATGCCCCCCTGTGAGGGAGCCTGCAGGCTGAGTACAACTTCCAAACTGTGGACTTGCGCCAGCTGGGAGATCGGGGGTCGGAAGCTGGGAGAGCTGCCTGGACATCCTGAAGAAGTCGGGGTCGCAGATAGACACCTGGGGCACTTGAAGGGGCGTGGCGAACTGACCGGAGTACCTACCAATAGGACAAGTACGCTGGATGACTGTGCGCGAGTGTGCAGGAGGGGTGGGGGTGGAGGGTAGAAAGAGAGATAGTTTTTACAAGTGTCTATGCAGAATAAAGCAACCATTGTAATGCAATTGCAAGTAAGAGCGTAATATTAATGACGCAGTTTAATTACACTTTTAAAACGCAAAAAGATGCAACTTTTACCTTTCACTTGTAGTTATGCAGAGTTCTTTATTTCCTTGCAAAAATATTTTCATCAAAATATTCCATTGCCGTTGTTTTTTGTTGAAACTGTTCAGTAGATCACGCTGCTATTCTCAGAAGACCAGTGTGGGAGGGACAGTCAGACCATCTGAGTACGAACACTGTCCATAATAAAAACGCAAAGCCGTGAAAATGACAGTGAGACCCGCACACAAGCACTGACGGGGAAATGTTACAATTAAAACCTGAAGAGTAAAATCCCGAGTTAATCGTCCGTCAAGAGAAAAGAAGAAGCCCAAATAGTTGCAAAGCAAATCTCCGTCAAAACAAAACAGCCGAAGGGAAACTGTGTGTACAGAAAAAAACCCACACAGAGACGAGGGCAGTGGCTGTATTGGTCAGATGACAAGTTGTATTGGTGTTTCTCTCCTCTGCTGTCGCGCTCTGCTGTCCGTCGCTGGGGGAGGAGGGGGTCGTTTCCTCTTTCTCCGTCTGTACTTTTTTTTTGCATCCGGTGGATCCAGTCACGGGCGCACGGGCTTCGGTCTGTGTTTGGGCCGCCCGAGGTTCACGTCCCACAGTCCTCTCTCTCTCTCTCTCTCTCTATTTCTCTCTCTCTCAGCTGGAACGGACACGGGCAGTTCACGTGACGTCACACCTCGCGAAACAAGCGAGAGAAGCGCGAGGGGGCGGGGCCGGGGTTTAACAGACCTCTCCATTCTCGCTTATTATTTATGAGACACACCTACCCTCGTGCCACGCTCCGAGGAGAACAGGCACCTTGTTTTGTCTGACAGGTACAAACACTGACTTTTCCCCAGTGTGTTTTCTACTGAAGCAATAAAGATGTACATTTTGGCTTTTCTATGATGACAGAAAATAAACTCATCGTCTTACTAGTAGACCATTACAAATAACTCATTTAGTTTCGCTCAGGATCACTGGCTCATAATGTTGCCCTTCTCTATTAGAGCAGAGATTTGGCTCTCTGTACTAATCAGGTAGTGCAGCATGGCTTTTTCAGTTTCCTTGTAATCCACAGAAAACGTGAGTGTGCCGTTTTTTCAGGCGAGAGGAACGCTTCAGCACGTTGCCTCCCGGCGTACAATAGCTGTTCCAGCTCACGTGTATCAGGCACGCGGAGACTAGGCCTGTCCGCTCGCGGCTCTGGCTGCGATTGGCTTTGGAAATTCGTCGCTCCTCCCACGACGAGCGCCTATTGGCCAGAAATAGGTCGAATAAACCCGCCCGCTCGGATTCCCCCCGTGCATGCCACTGCCGCGTGAGACCAGTTCGAAACACAAAAAGCGCGAGGGCTGTCTGGTCTACTGTACACTTGTAGAGCACATGCAAAAGACAGTGCGTCGCAGGAATTCACCTTTGTTTTTTTCCAGAGTTGGAAATGTGAAAGTTTACAAGCAAATAGCTGACAGCAATAAGCCATCATGTAGTTCAAAGCTTTAGTGAATAATCATTAGTTCATATGAATATTATGGACTGTGTGTGAATAACATTCAAAGTGCTGACAGTGCGGTCAACTGTAGGGGCCCTTCAGTTGACACTGCTAAGAGCCCCTATTTTTCTTTTAAATAAAACCATCCAACTGGAGGTTTTGTCCAGCTGTGGGCCCCCTAAGATCGTAACCACCTGTCACTCCACATGAAACAGCAGTGGGTATGAATCATCATATTTTATGTTTGCAAGCAATACAGATTTTTTTAAATCATCAATCTGAATGCAAAAATACACAATCATGACTTTAAAATGTACTATATACGAACGCCATCACCTGCAAGACATTGTGATTAGTGTCAATTGACAAAGTATCAAAGGGTTTTACTATAGCTGCTTTTTCTATCATAAAATCATTGATTTGAAATTTTAAAAAAGGCTCATAAGAAATAATACACTTTTTAAATGCAGTGAATTTATAGTTGCCCTAATCCAAAATTACATTTGCTGGATTTCTTTTAAATCATTCATTTCTAAACATTTGGTGAGATTACACTTAAGCACGTTGTTTACTTTGTGGCATTAATCTTGTAGTAAACAGCAGACAGGGACATAATTTAGTCACACAGCCTCTCCAGTCCACCCCCTATCAGTGTAAAATCCATGTGACTGCCTCACTCATCCACACCAGGCCAAGTACAGTATAAATGAGTTGCTTACTGCCATCTTGTGGAGCTAGGAGTGAAACGTTTTACACAGTCAGTTATTTGAAGTATGGTGATAATATCCTAGGTTTTTGATTATTGAAAACAATTCATTACTCTGGAGTAATCTGGCCAATAACATTGGTACGCCTAAAACCTTTAATGAAATTTATTGGTATATCAACTACATCCTGAAATCCATTTAATCCACAGAGTGATATGATTTTCACATCGGACATAAAGGTAAATATAATTGTAAAACTTCAATACTGACTTTGGTTACAGTTACAACTTACTCGTTTTCAACGTCTAGCAATTTTTTTCCAGCTTGTGAATTTTGCAGTAAGTAAGACTGAATGAAAAATGAAAGGAAAACAAATGATTACACTTAAGGTTTATTCATTGCTGAAATATAATCAACTACTGACTTCTCAGTAAATAATGTGATAGAAATCTACTAAACTATCATTTTCTTTAGAAGAAAAAAAAATCAAAGCTTGACAGGGGTATGGATATTTCATATGTGAATAAAGTGACAAGATGAACTTAAAACTTTCTTTAGAAGAAAAAAAAAGCTTGACAGTAAGAATATGATTGCAACTCAGCAAAAAGTAAAAGATAGAAGGGGTTAAGTATAAGATTGGCATGAAGACCGATTGGGTTACACACACATAAATACATGGAATATTACATTTGTTTCTATTATGATAGGTCCTTGTCTTTAACACACCATGAAGTACTGTAGAAATAATCACCGCTAAAAAGAGCATACAAATAACATGAGATAAACATGTGATACAGTCCACTTGTTTAACCTGTTTTCAATCTCTTGGTATAAAAACTAGGAATATCTCAAATAAATGAAGTAAAGTGAACATACTAAGCAAGGCTTTTTGTAAGTTTCTTCATTTTGGCAGGAGAGGGATCCTTGTAATGCTAATTACCAGCAACTTCGACATTTTATCTATGTGATTAAATCACTAGGGAATATAGAGCAACTTTCAAATCAAGTTTAACACTACAAACTTCTGGGGATATACTGAATAAACCATCACATACTGTAGGAGTGATTTCACAACCTCAGCAAAAAACTTGACCAGAGAACAAACATGCACTGACAAACTATCAACAAAGGTCTTTGTCCCCAAGTCCCTACTCCTAATAAATGCACTTTACATTTTAAAAAAATCCTCAGAGCCTCTAAGTGAACAACAACAAGACAGAGTACACAGCAGAGACGTTTATCATACAGCAAGAGATGTAGAAGGGATTCTAGTTATGGGGAAGAGAGATACATTAGCAGGTCATTTCACCTAAACTTGTCTAGTAACTGCACAGTGTCAGCCAAGCATAGTGTCAATGCACTTAAGGGGTTAATGAACCTATGGAAACAGTCACGTCTTTGAAAACACCTTCCAATATAACCTGGAAGAATTTCTGGTGATATTTTATAGGATGCTCTACAGTAGTTGTTAACTCATTCTAATAGTCAGCAGAGTAGATTGCAACAGAGACATGAGGCAAATTCTCATAAAGGCAGCATATGCCTTTTCAAGTCCCTTTCTTTTTTTCACCTTCCCACATTAGAACCGAAATATCTCTCTTGTATGCCACTCTTTTCAGATACCAGAATGCTCAGTATCTGTATGGTCCCTGTAGGAATGGCATCTCCTCCGGACCCTCTTGGGTCTGTCTCTCTCCTGGCCTCTTTGAAAACTTCAGCCTCTTAGCATCTCCTCGCTGCAGTCCTTTAGCCCTGCGGCGGCAGGACACCTTGTGCCTGTAGAGAAGTGTAGCATTCCAGAAGCGAGTGGCGCAGCGTCGGCAGGAGAAAGTCCCTCTGGCACGATGGGAGGCCCGATGGATGAAGGCTGCCAAAGGCCTGTGAGACTGCTTCCCACACACACTGCACCTTAGTCGCTCCTGAGTGGTCGAGGCTTTTTGTGGGTGTTTAACTGCCATGTGGACTAGCAGTCCCGCTTTGCGGGAAAACACAGAATTGGGGCATATAGGACAACCAAAACGTTTCACAGGGACTTTGAGAGACGACAGGATCTGCACCTTCATCCCCCCAGTGTTGACAAGCTTATACCCACCACCACCTGATCCTTCTCCTCGCCTAATTGTCAAACGAAGAGAGCCTTGTTTTTTATTCAACTGCCCTCTTATTGTACAACTTATCTTTCTCTTCCTTTTGCTTCCATCAAATCTGACTAAATCTTGGGATTCCCATTTATTTTCCCTCCATTCTCTGCTGTTGGACTTTTTTTTTTTCTTCTTGTGTCGTCTCATTTCATCGTGTGATAACTGGATGCTGCAGTCAAGGTGTTGGTGGGTCGGGGTACCTGACTGATGATGAGGATGATGGTGGGAGTGATGATGATGATGATGCAGATGATGATGTTCAGTGGAGGGCAGTTCCGTGAGAGGCTGGAACGGGGCTGTGGTGTGCAGCGTACGGCTACGGGATCCAGCTGGATATATGTGCTCTCCTTTCACCCCGGCTGGGGAATGAGGGTGCTGGGGGGGCATGATTGTAGAGTTTGGAGGCAGAGGCTGCGAGTAAGATGGAGCATTAGAGGCTGAAGAATGGGCCGCATCATAAAAGAGGGGAGAGTAACCAGCTGGTGGTTGTGGGGGTGCCTGTTGGTGGCTATGAGTGACGACACTAAGACTCTGCCCCCCATGGCCTTCACTGGAAGGAGCCATCTGTAGCAGGGCATTGGTGGCAGCCTCACTCTCTGATGCTGACTGATTAACATCACTCCCACCTCTGTTGTCTCCAGAGCCACTGCTGCCTTCTTGTGGGTTAGGCGGTTCAGTGCGGGTCATCCCATGCTGTGATTGCTTATGTCGAGTGAGGCTATTAGAGTAAGCAAACGCTTTCCCACATACCTCACAGCAGAAGAGCTTTTCACCTCCGCCTTCATGAACCGTCTGATGATGGGCAGTCAGATGGAAGTGATGGCGGAATGACTTCCAACATATAGCACAGGTGTAAAGTCGAGGTGGAGGTGGGGGCTGTGGTAGGGGTGGGGGTGGAGGTTGTGGCTGGGGGTTGGTGTCTTGAGGCTTCACGTCTTGAGAGTAGGAGTAATAGGAGGAGGTGCTTGGTGCTTGGTTCTGACTCCTGTCTTGGGCCACGCTACATTGAGGGTTTGGGTTAAAGCTGTTGAGGTTCTCTGCAGCTGGTGTTGTGGGCACCTCTTCCAGCTCTCCTTTCTGGTGGAGTTTGCTGTGCCTCCTTAGGCTCTGAGAGTAACCAAACTCTTTTCCACAAATGCTGCATTTGTAATTCTTTGCCCCAGAGTGGACTGTTTGATGCTTGCTGAGGTGAAAAGCTTCTCTAAAATACTTTCCACAAACAGTGCAGTGATGGGGCTTTTCTCCAGTATGGATGCGGTCATGCCTGCGTAAGGTCTCGCGACGTGCAAATCCCTTCCCACAGACACTGCAAAGGTGAGTGCGTGGGAGGCCACTGGGCCCCATTCTGGGGGTGTATTGCCTACGTTTGGGGGGCTGTCCACCAGGTACAGGATCTTTCTTAGCCCTTGGTTTGCGGGGACGTTTTGGTTTGGCATTCGGATTCTGTGGGTTGCTGCTCATAGCCTCCTGGCTTCCAACACCTCTGAAATTCTTATCCATACCGGATGTTGATGAAGGTGAGCCCAGAGGACCTAAACCAAGACCACCTAGTAGACCTCCTATGATGTCTCCCCTATCATCCCCTCTATTTCCACTGTTACTAGCTGCTGTTATAGCAGAGATTGCATTATTGACAGAGCTAGTGACATCATCCTCTGAGTCATCCAGTAGAGAAGAAAGGGGCAGGTGGGGCTGTTGCTGCGGATGGTGGTGCTGGTTGTGGCTCTGAGAGTGTGGATGCAGTGTTGGGGCCAAGGGTGCCTTTCTCAGAGCTGGGCCCGCCATCCCACTTCCACAGGGGGAGGCACCAGAGTAGCATGGAGATGGATTACCTTGAGAACGGTGATCATCATGGTAGCCTGTGTAACGATTCCGAGAGTAGTCAGTGGGGTATTTACCATCTGTTCTGTCCCTGTCATTTGAATTCCCTCCCCTTGCAGACTGAAACAGACCATCACATCCTAAACCTGATTTTGGTTCTCCTTCCCCCACAATGATTACACCATCTTCTTCCTCAGTTTTCCCATAAATAACCCCTCTATTGCTTTGATAAGTTCCCCCTCCTCCGTTACCTCCTCCACCCCCTACCCCGACTCTGTCCTCACCATCAGTTCCTGTCTTGCTGCCCCTTTGTTTGGGTCCCCTACCTGGCTTGCCGCAGGTGCCTGAGGCAGCATGGTTGAGTAGAGAGGTGCTCTCACGGAAGGAACGACCACAGGCGGGACATCGGAATGGCTTTTCCTCATGTATCTTCTCATGGCGTGTCAGTGACTCTCTACGATTAAAAGCCCGAGAGCAGGTGGAGCAGCCATATGGGCGAGCTGAAGAGTGTATAACACCATGTTGCAGGAGGTGCCCTTTTTTCTTAAAGCCTTTGCCACAATCAGGGCAATTAAATATTTTATCTGGGCTAGGACAAGAATTGGATGAGGGTTGGGGAGTTTCTTGGGTCGAATGGGGAAGGCTTGGGTCAGACTGTGTTTTAATATGAATAGGGTTTGGGCCAGTAGTGCTACTATTGCTAGTACCTGCTGTGGTTGGCTCATGCATGCGCAAATGCCTGCGAAGGCTTGAAAGGTGAGGGAAGCTTTTGCCACAATCTCCACAGCTATAAACGGGCTCTGTATCAGACTCTGTGGGGTTGGGTTGCATTGAGCTCTGGTTATCAGATTTAGAAAGGTGAGAATCATTAGTAACCAGTACTGAGGCAGCAGTGGAAGAGGGAGCAGAGGAGGAGGAGGAAGAAACTACTGATGAGGATGAAGATGTTGAGGCAAGAAGGGATGCTGGGTCTCCACCCATATTTGACATACCAACCCCACTCCCAATTAAAGCTGGGGGCTGACCATGACTTAGCCCTCCACCATTACTACCGGTGCTGGGATTACCAGTGTGGCTGCTGTGGCCATGGCTGCTGCCGCTATTACTAGCACTATCAGATTTTCTCTGTGGCAAATAGCCAGCCATAGCTTTCTTCCTTCTACTGCTACTGCTACCACTACTACTACTACCACCTCCGCTGCTTTCCCCTTTACCATCATCCTTAGTTAAAGATAAATGAAGTGGCAAGGGGAGAGGCAAACCTGCTTCCTGCTGCATCAGAGACGCTATCTGATTTGATGAGAGTACAGGGATGCCCTGGAAGTCAAAGCCACCCAGTGATGAGGGCTGGGAGCCTGGGTGGAGCGGGTGGTGAGGATGGGAATGAGAGTGAGGATGAGAAAGGGTATGAGGCGGAAGCTGTTGCTGCTGGGAAGGATGCTGTGGACCCTGCTGTGGCTGGGAAGTGGAGTGGCCATGTGAGTGAGAAGAATGCAAAGCCGGAGGCGGAGCAAGACTAGTACTAGGCTCCCCACCTGTCTGACTTAAACCAAGCCCTAGGTGGTTATGGGTTCCCTGTTGAACAAGAAATTGCTCTAAACTAGCATTAGCAGGAACCCCCGAAAGAAAATACTGATTAGCAGCTAACATGCAACTAAATTGCTGGTGTAGACTCCGTGCATCAGACTGGGCCCCAACCAACTGGTGCCCCAATGAGCTGACTGCACTGCTGCTAGAAGGGTTATTAGAGGTGGCCACAGAGGTTGAAGGGGAAGGAGAGGAAGAAGAGGGACCAGATGATGCTTGGGGGACAGAGAGGCTGGGATGCAGAGGAGGAGGGGGTGGAGGTGCTGATGTTACTAATCCTCCTAATCCCCCAGCACTCCCACTACTGCTACTTCCCCCAGCAAAGTGCTCAAAACGGCCTACACCTGGGTGTAACTGCTCCTGTGCTAGTGCTGCCTCAGACGGGTGGAAAGAGCGCAAGAACTGTGGGTAGCCTGAAGAATGGCTTGAGCTGCTGCTGCTCATCTTGCTTGACTTTGAACGAGAGCTCTGAGATGAGGAAGGCTGTTGTTGTAAAGGTGGGGGAGGAGGGGCACTCATCTTGGCAAAAATGGAGGCAGAATCAGAAAAGGCGTTACCTCTAGACCCCTGCAGGGGGCCCAAGCCAAGTCCAGACAGAAGAGCTCCAGAAGACTCAGCCTGCTGCTGCTGCTGCTGCTGGAGTTGATGCTGGTGAAGTTGCACTTGCTGTTGATGCTGTAGTTGTCGATCTAAACCAAGGCCTTTGAACTGGTGGGCCTGGTGCCCACTTAACATCTCTATAATGTCCAGATTGTATTTTCCAAATTGGAACATTTCCCACTCACTTGCACATGGGGGTGCAGGGGCCAAACCTCCAACGCTAGGAGCGGCAACAATGATTCCACCACTGACAGGTGAAAGACAAACTTTACCCTAAAGGTGAGGTTATGATACTATTTGAATGTCTTATATCTTAAGTTTGTCTCTCCAGATTGTTTACTTCTGGTGCTGTTACTCCCTGTTGATCCTCCACTGCCCACACTCTACTTCCAAAATGAGTGGGGTAGCCAGGAAGATGAGTTTATGATCAAAGGGTAAAAGTGTCTTTTAGACAGGTAGGTGAGTTCCATCTAATTTCAAAATTGCTTAGAATAGTTTTTATTGAGAAGTAGTTCAAATGACTTCTTCTTGTTTCCTTTGAGTTACTGCGTTGACATTTTCCTTCATCTAAGCAAGATTCCTCATCCGTGTTCAGCCAAGAAGTTCCTATTGCTGAAAAAACAAAATTCAAAAAGGGATGAAAGTCATAGAGGGGAACAGGACTATAATTTTGAATAAAATTTCACATACTGTCCCTTCATTACCTTTAAGACTTTAACCTATAACAAGGCGTCCCGTCAGTTAAAATGAATGTATATAGACAGAGCTGTACATCTGTACTGTCTAACATCATAAAACATATTAAACATATTAAATGATCATGTAAATTCATTCATTATTGTAATACTTTAACACTGGGTTTAAGTTGCTCTTTTTCTTCTACCACAAATTGGTAATAGATTACATTACAGCTATCACTAGTTTCTTATTTATGCTGCAATTTACCTACCAAATATTACAATTATTCTGAGCCAATTGGTCCCTCAGTTGAAGTGAGAAATGTGACCGATATGCAATTCAAGTTCTAGTTACATTGGGAAAAACTGAATTCCTGTTTATGTCAAGTGAAGAAATACAAATCCCGACATTTCGAGGTTTCTCTTTCCAGATGATTCTACTTTTACAGACACTTCAACAGGTTCTTAAACATATGCAATCTTTTAGATTTTGGAATAACTTACCATGGTGTGGTTCTGCTGGATTTCAGCACAACCAGAATTGTTGCATGAATGCCAATTCTTTTTATCATTAGGTTCAGATTTACTAAGGAGGCAAAAGTTATTTTCAACATTCTTACAGTCTACGCATACACCTGTTCAGAATAGGCATCTGCCTATAAAGGTAAATTAGCTGTGAAAGGAGACAGACGTTTCTTATTTAATAAAGCTACTTTGGAGATAGTGACCCAATTTATTACATATTATACACGGGCTTACCTACCCATTTAACCACTATGTACTGCAACAGTTCTGTGATGTACAGTATCTCACACTGTATTTTGTCCTCAGGTATGATGTGCAGTATAAATACAGTTTATGCGGCTATCTCTGCAAGTACCAAATGTTTATTGAGGAGGAGGTACAAACAGAACACGCAAAACCACATTGAACTGCAGAAGCCTTGCTTTGGTTGCCATGCAGCTGTGCATATGTAACTGATTATTTGGCTTTTACTTGCACTACTTACACTGGTGGCACCCCTTTTATCACTTGTGCTGTCACAGTTCATCCTGACTTGGAATTTTTACTACAAGGAAGTCAAAAGTTTTACCTATCTACGTTTTTTGTTAACAGAAAATCTAATATCACATAAGTAAAAGATAAACAAAGCATTTGTCAACTTACACGTCATTAAAATAACAGTTCTCATACTACAATCTATGGTTCAAATAGTGCTAGATCAAAAAAATCGATTGTACTGTGGTGAGGCTTTTATTCTTTTGTTGCTTTTAGGGTTTTACTTTGGGACAGCGTTCACTCTCAAGGTATGTACTTGAGCAGTTGATGATGAATATTCATCAATTATTAGATAATGCACATTCACTTTAAGATGTGATTCAGTCTTAAGAGCCCTTTTCATGTAATTTCTTCATACAGTAAATTGGTGGAAACCATCATCCCTCATCCAGGTTTTATTTTTCAACATGAGGCTATTCATTAGTCATTAGTGTAGAATGGCACATCAGAGAGCAGTAAGAAATGTTTTCAAATGCAGGTTAACCTTTACTGCAATAATGTTTATTATTTTCATTCAATCCATCTTTAGAGATCTTAGGGGAGGACCTTTTCTAGGCCCAAAGCTCACTATACTTGCACCGTTTACTTTTTTTGCTGTTTAGTTCGTTTATTACCAGCTCGTCACAAAGGCATTTAAGTATTCAGTAGATTAAGTGTTCAGATTCCTTCTAAGCCTAAAATCAGTCCACATAATGTAAAAATACTGTATATTAGATCCTATTTTGTTTTATAGATGTTCTGTATAAAAGTAGTGGGCAATCACCTGAGTAGCAATATTGGCCACAATTACACAGTATCAGGTCCTATGTAGAGCCTAATGGAAGGACAAGAGGATGACTGTAGATATCAACTTATATTACACATACTCGTATTGGTTATAACTCAACCTGTATATTGATTAATTTGTATTTATGTCTATAGCACTTTGCTACCGTTTGTAGCATCTGGACAGATACTAAACTGCTTTTCTGCTGTACTTGTACTCACTATGTGCAATGATATTTAAAGTTGAATTATATCTAATCTACCGCCAACTACTACTATCTATTCTAACAATAGAACGAATATGTACAATTCACAATTAAATAAACGCATTTAAATACACTTCTTGTGGCCTAAAAGGGGAGACTATGAAATGTAACTGTTGCGTTATGCATGGCCTAATGTTTCAACTGTATAAAGGTAAATTGTTGTTTAAGTTCAAATGTTCCATTAATTTACCTATCAAAAGGCTGAAAGTACTGTGGCCACGGTCGAATCGCTCACTTTTAATCTCATTTTGCTCACCTCGTAAACTCTTACCGTTTCCTCTAATCGATGCGATGAACCCAGAAGGGAGTGAGCTCCCTTGGCAGACGAGGAATATAAACTATGGCATATATGACTGCGTCTCATTTTAATGTAAATCAGCAATCCTGTGAAGAAGGGCAGAAATGTTCAAATTAACATCACTCGCTGCACAACGTAAACATTAGCAGTAACGTTACCTTACATGCGCAAGAAATAACGGATGCACTCGAGGTAGCATCCTGTAATAGTATTGGCTAACATTTTGAAAAAAAAAGAAAGGAAAACATTGGACGCGCTTGCACGAATAACTTCACGGATCTTCTTAGCATCATGTTTTACACGGGCTCGACGTGTTTAGCTATTTGGTGCCACACGCAGTCTGGAAAACCACACAACCGCTATGGCTAACGTTAGCCATCATTCCGCACCACAATATTTAAAGCACGCCGACTACGGATAACATTAGGATGCTAGCGTTAGCATATACATCTGCGTAACCTATATTCGGAAAATGTTTACCTACGCATCCAGTTGCAGAGCACAGTTGCAGATGGATGAGGCCTGTCACGCCTTCTTCTTCTTCCTAGCTAGCTATCGTCCGCATCCATTTCTGCGTGCTGTTTTCCAGTCGATAGCCAGAGCCATTTTCACTGATGCTGAGCTGGGTGAAAGCTTACACCGTCCCCCCCAGAAATCAACGCCGACGGTTACCGCAACCGCCTCCTTGCTCTTTGGTCGCGACTGTTTGCGCTGACGGGGAGCTTTTGCTAAAGATTTCGACGGCCGAGAAAAAATTGGGTGGTCGGTGATAATATTTTTGGGTAAAAGTGAGTGACGTGTGCTCTCTTAACGTTGGTCCTTTCCGGCCCGTGTAATATTTCCGGGTAGCACAAGCGGGGCTCACGGGCGGTTGAATAGGGCTCACAACGGAGTCATCGTTTAGTCAAAGGGGAATCCGGTTCCACAGAAGTTGCATATTCAGATACTTTTTGCCCAATCCACTTCCACAACCTTCTGTCCGATTATATGAAATGTTAATCCAGTCTCAGGGGGAGGCTGGAGACTTGTCCCCAGGCTACATAATGGCTGATGCCTTATAGGCCTATTATACACTAGGAATATTATATCTTTAGGCTACAACATTTGTTAAAAATACATAGCATTAAGTGGGTCGTGGGGTATATTGCTATGTTTCTTATTTCGTCTTTTATCGTTTAATTTAGAAACAAAATGCTTACAAGTTATGAGAGCTTATTAATTATGGTTAGGCACAGGCCATATTCTATATTGAATTAAATGCCACATAAGCACAGATTTAAATCTACCAATATTATAATCAACCAGCTATGTATAATCTCTAATATGCCTGTTTGGGGAGGTTTAATCTGGCGAGGTTTATAAAACAGGTATTCAGGGACATGAACCCAAGTAAAAATGTTTTTAACTTTTTAAAGCCAATCAGAATCAATACATGTTTCACAGATATAAGTATTAAAATATATGGTGTATAAATTAAAAATATATACTGATAGGACGTTAGTAATTGTAATAAATTCCAAAGTACATTTTATTCAAAGGAGATGTATCTCCTCGGGCAATCCATCCCACATCCTGTTTATTGTTCTAAATCCTATTTGTTTGTTTGTCTGTCTTGTCTGGATATTTTATGAACTATATAAGGTATACAAGATAGACTAGTAATTGTAAAAAGTGTTTGTAATTTCATTTGTCACTGGCCTTTCAGTCACAAACACATCCACATAACACTGAGCTTTAAATTCACAAACTAATTGTAATAAAGAATGTGACTGGTGGATGAAAAGCATTTAGTCACATTTCTCAAGGCATACATTTCTTCTCCTCTATCCCAACAACGTCTGCACAATTGGGCCAGTTGTAAAAGTGATCAGCCCTAGATCAACAGATTCCATTACCAAATCATTAAGATGATTAGTAAATATAAATCTGAGATATGACTTGTGTTCTCCTAGTGCACAGAGATGTAAATAATTTCAGCTCTGTGCCTCTCTGATTTTTAAAGATGGTAATCACGCCTGGGTTAGGATGCTAATTGTGTGCACAGAGCATGTAGGCCGCAGAATCTTTTACTCTGGACCATCAAAGGCCCCGACTGCCTCGACTCACACATACATTTGCAGTTTGAATATTCATTTGTCTTTTCTGGCAAATTTGCCTTCTTTCTCAGTTGGAGTCAGTGTCCACTTGAGTATAATTTGTGAACAGGGGGGGGGGGGTCCGTTAAGTAGCAAATTTATA
>JAVQJL010100883.1:0-42270 GCA_036024295.1 Nannoperca obscura | reverse complement strand
CCCCCCCCCCCCCCCCCCCCCCCCCCCCCCCCCCCCCCCACCCCCCCCCCCCCCCCCCCCCCCCCCCCCCCCCCCCCCCCCCCCCCCCCCCCCCGCCCCCCCCCCCCCCCCCCCCCCCCCCCCCCCCCCCCCCCCCCCCCCCCGGCCCCAAGACTGCTTGCTTATGGGTGTCAAACATGGTGGATTACAGCTGCCTGCCAGCACTTGCCAAAGCTATTTCATTTAGGAAACCTCTCAAATCCCAACTCAAATGCCACTTCTCCCACCGTCATTCCTTTCATAACAAGAGTATAGCAGCCACCGCAGCTATGCCCGCCGTAAACACAGCGAACCGCGAGAGGGATGGAGAACAAATGCAAAACAAAAAACACACTGTAAAGCACAGTCATCAATAGCACGGCTCGCAAAAATCTTTGTGGATTTTAACATTTGCTTATCTCCTTTACTGATTTGCATATTTCACACCAGTCTGTGTAGTGAGATGTATCTGGTTACTCATATACCCAGATCCATGCTTCCCAGCAAACTAGGAAGTGTAATGTGAGAGCGGCAAACACAGTCACCACAGACTAGTCTCCAAGGCTTGGTCATGACCGTTGTGGAATGGAGGCATGCAGGGGAGAGAGAGAGACAGAGAGAGAGAGAGAGAACACCTCAGACTGGCTACAGAACATGTTTAACTAATGTTTTAATGTAATAGAGAAGAAAGCACATGGAAAATGAAAATATCTAAATAATCAAAAGCTAGATAGGAAGTAGGTCTATGGTACATCAAACACGTCAATCAAGGTGCTTTTTTTTTCTGACAATCCAAACGTCTCAAACGGATTCTTTTGTCTCTGTGTGTTCAGACATGAAAAGGAAGATGGACAGGAATATAAACAGCTGGGCCAAGACAAAACAGCTAACCTTCGAGGCCTTATAACTAGATCACACATGTAATGCACAAAAGGCTAGCCCATGGTATGTTTCTTATTCTGGCAGACCATGGGAAACTACAGTACATCTCCGTAGCTGTCCTCCCTTCCCCATATTAATTACAAAGCTAATAGTTAAACTTCGAAGAGACTGAGTAAACAGCCAGAATCCCTGTCTTTGTGGAGGGCCGCTGAATGTAACAACCGGGCAGGCTGCAAATTAAAAGAAAGACTGAGAAATGATATTCCCGTTACTGACGTGTGATTTCTTGACAAGATTGACTGAACTGAGACGGCAGAGTTGTGGTTATGATACTATGAAAATTTGTTATAATGGTGGGAGATTGAAATTTTGAAATATTGATTCTGTCAGAGGAGAAATATCATAATAAAGAAAAGTGACAGATGTCAGTGAACAAATGTCTCTTTTCTTAATAAAAAAAAAAAAAAAGAAGATATAGAGATGTGGGATATGCACACACAAGGTGTTGTCAACATGCAGAAAAGATAGAAACTGTAGAAAAAGCTGCCATATTATGATTTTATATGTTAATCCAAATAAACAACGGAATAAATATTTCATTTTAGATTACATTGATGTCCCAGGCTTAGTGTACCTTCACTCAAGATGTATTCTTTCCAGATTTACCAACATCACTGCCTCATTTGAAATCACTTCATGGTCAATATCGTCTGAAAAGACCAAAGAAACCAATAGCTGCCTTGCAAAGCCTTGATTTGATGGGACGTGCTACAGTGACATGCAGCAAGCACAAGCCCTAATCCTGTCATACCCACACTTGCTTTCTGTAATCCCAGTGCGTGGGCGCGGCTGTGAGCAGTTCAGATGGTAAACAAGTCACGGGATGTGTGGGGAATGATGAGGGAATCCACAGAATGAGCTACCGACAGTCATCTCTGCACCAATACTGACTAGCCAACACCCCTACCTAGACCTGCAAATTCATTGACCTTTCTCCAGGGCTCCAGGTTTGACTTATGACTTCTGTCAGAGCTAGTGATCCTTAAAGCCCCAGTTTCACTTGAGAACTAGGTTATATTCTCCCTGAATTAACTAGAGTGAATACCTACTAGTTGACCTATTAGGATACAGAATAGGTTGACTGTAAACTGAGGACTGCAGAGGGCCAAGACCAACCCTCCTTGGTAGGAGGTTTAACCAGGCAGTGCAGCTCAGCTAAAACTCATCATTCACTGTTGGCTTTCACTCAGGCAGTTACAGAAATCTCATTTAAATTACTGCTGCATTTGACCAACTCTCCAATTCACTGTTTAGTTGCATAACTAAGCAATGTATTAGAAAGACAAGTCAAAAAGGTTACTTTTTCTTTTTTAAATATAATAGTTACCACCTGTATTTTCAGCTGTGATAGCCTGAGAAAAACGCTTATTTCCCTGTCTGTCAAACCCACCCAGAAAACCTAGATATATCCCCAAAGTGACGTAGTCAAATAAAGTTTAGATTTCATACACATGCACATCAAACAGACAGCGGCGTGAGAATATGTAAGAGTGATTTTCATCCCAGTCTCAAATTGAGAAATCATTTCATCGCTCTCTTGCTAGTTCTAAATAGTCCAGCACACCTAGGACCAGAGGAAGGTCGGCCTTCCTGTGTGAATTGTGCAGAGCTGCGGGCTGATCCAGTAGGGAGGTAACTGAACACCCACACACAGCCATGAAGCATGCCTTACAGAAGAAAGCAGGAAAACAGATTCCTCCCAAATTACACTTTAATCCCTGTCACATATTACAAGATGCAGGCGGTAGTAAGATCAAGTGTTTGACAGGTGCAGCACAGATTTAAACACTGGATGAAGTACTTGGTTATAAGCCATGATTCAAAAAAATAAACAGAAATGAGGGAAGGGGGTGGCTTAACTAGAAAGGAGGAAGAGTAAATACACAATAGAAGCAGAGTCCCAATGAATTAATTCCAATGTGAGGAGTAACACTGGAAGTCACAAGTGGCTGCAGGACATCCCATGTATTTTGCTGGCGTAGAATCAAGAGTCTAATTGATTAAATCAGAGCTACATTTCTTTTAAACAAAACACAACACACAACATTTTCACGCCTTATTTAATTTTCCTTAAAAACTTTGAAAGATTTTCCAGGTGTGTGACTCCCTTGCCTCCATTTCTTGCTTTTGGCCATAACAATATGCAGGTCATTAAATAACATTTTTGAAACCCTTTGTAGGTCTTTACGTATTCAAAACTACTTTATTGATACTATCAACCTAGAAAATAGGAAAACAGGCTTAAGTCAAGCATGAGCACAGACCAACCAAAGGTCACCCAAAGTTTAAGTTATGGTATTCTAAAAGGAATGTAAAACATGACAATATGAGATTTTAGGGGAAGTTACGCGCTGGAACCCCGCATTGTGAAGACAAACGCTTTATCAGGCTCAGAAACATCCTACCTGTACAACCTCCACTATAGCCATAGTCATTTCTCATTTCTTGTTAAGTATAGCCTAAACCAACACATTATAATGTGTATTTTGTAACTTGGATGGGACCAGGCTGGCTGTTCACCGCCCTAGTTGATGCTAAGCTACGCTAATCATATCCGGACTCCAGCTCTGTACAGATATTAGATTGATACTCTCATCTCACTCTCACAGAAAAAGGGAATAAATGTATTTCCCAAAATGTTGAACCATTCCTTTAAATACTTTATCAGCCATCTACAAGGAAAACTTTCTTTTCACCGTGTGGTTTGGAAAGTAGGTCAGACAGCTACTGTAGCATCCCTGAAGCAGGCGTACATTAACCCTCCAATTCACTTCCAATTCTGATAGCTAACTTTCTGTCATAGCAAGAGTTTCTAAGGAAGTGTAGTCCATTTTGAAGTGCACATCTGACCGTGTACTTCAATGAGATCCACATCGGGGTAAAAGAGTAGCTATGGTCACCCCTGGCAACCCACAGACAGATCTCCAGCCCCACTCTGGTAGATAAAAAAAAAAAAACTAGGAGACTAGGCCCATGTAGGTTTGTTCACTGTCTTCTGGGAAATAACATTTAGTGGGCTTGTTTCTCCATAAGGCCTGCCAGAGAAGAATTTGTCTCTTGACCAGATAGGCAGATAACAAGGCCCCGCGGCTCCTCCACACACAAGCAGAGAGTAAATGTGAAATATGATGTGGTCTGTGGAGGGACGAACGGCTTACTGGAGTGAGAGGGCCTGAGAGGAAGGTTAACGGCTATAGGCTGAGCAGCTGTTAGATGTTCCTGAAGCCTGATAGCTGAAAGGGACAAACTGTTATGTAGGTTTCAGAAAATAAACTTAATAGCTACAGTCTATCAGGCTACACCAGCCTGATGCTTGGCAACACCAGCGGGTGTCAGTGCCCTCTCATTTATTGGAGTACAGAGACATGGTTTATTTATCATGTGGATCCCACAGTTCAACAGGTGAGGTGGTGAATGGTGTCCACTAACTTCTAAATATCAGCATAGGTAGCAGAGGCAGCCCGATCATCTGTTCCTCAATACTATCCACCAACACTTTGCAGATAAGGCTACAGTAAATTCTGTAATGCGGTGCGATACTCTTTGAAATTAGGCCTTAATGTCAGGAGACTTAGCTGAATATTATTCAGTATAATATTAAATAACGCTTGAGAAGAATATAATGTTGACAACAAGCTACAGTGCAAAGGATAAAAAAAAAGCTGACCTCCATGTGATTCGGCACCAACTAATGGTCACTAATGATTGTCAGCAGTTAGCTCAAAGTCACATGACTAAATGTCATATTTGAGTTACAAAAGTCTTTGTCTAAGTGGATCCTCTTTGCAAAGTTGAGAGGTTATGTTTATATATTACTTTAAAATGTATGGTGTAAAAGGTTTGTGTTTGAGTAACAAATGGTTAGGGGTCTAGGTGAAAACCTACAAATGGTGGCAACATGTTTAGGTGTGAGGTTGGAGATGGCTCACTTTAGGTATGGTGTCTTCCAAATCCGTATTCTCTCTTTGGCTGCTAAAGCCTCCACTATGTTCACCAGCTAATTGCTAACTTTGTCTGCCTACTGTTAGTGCTAGTGTACAATACAGCTGTTAAGACTGTTTAGCAAACAATGAGCTAAAAAGGACTGAAAACATCCACAGAGCTGAAGGAAACTGCAGAGCTGGGTGACATTTTTCTGTGGGTTCTCGACTACAAGCAGCACCTTTCACATCGCATACTCATGAATCAATTGGACATAAGAAAATATGGATTAGTGGCCCACATTGGTCAGCAGCTAAAAGATAGTAGCGTGCTAAATGAGATTGGCATGAGCAACAGATTGCGATAAAGGAAGTTCCATTTAATAAGACCATAAACCTACAATAATTTGGATATGTGCTCATTGGATGGGAATGATTTAAGACGTGACAGATATCACGTACAGGATTATACAACCCTGTTTTACAGCCACACAAGAAAAAAAACAGTTTGATATTTCTAAGTTGGAAAAATAAAATTTGTATTAATCAACAGTACACCCGGGTTTTAAATATAAGTAGTCCTATACAATCAAAGTCATTCATCACACACACAGAGAGAAAAGTAAGACTGCACGGCTCGGCTATAGTGTACAAGGGTCAGCAGACTGGCAGAATGTAAACAGGCTCATTGGCTGGCCTCAGGAATGCATTTGTCATACTGGCCTACTTCTGACCTGCAAGGTATAAGAAGCAGCCAAGAAGTAAGTCTTTAATCCAGAGCTGTGACAAATCACCAAAGCAAAATCGACTGGGGCCATACTTAGCAGTCATGATGCACACAACTTCCCCTGGTCGCGTTGCTGTTACCCTGCAAATCTGACCTGTATGAAGCCATGTTTCTGTATTATGTTCTGCTAGTGAGGAAGGGGAATGGTGGCAGATATTAATTCATTAACCATCTCACATGTCCTAGCAGGACCTCTAATCTTTAGGAAACGGGATGGGAATTATATCTTGACATAGGCCTTGAGTTTATACTTTCAAGCAGTACCATGAATAACAAACACTACCATAATAACCTTACTGGTATCTTAATGGCTTTGAAAAGGCTGTTTGGTTTTACAATGTCACTCTAACTCAACGCTCAGGAATACACTAATGACCTCATTCATTAAAGGACACTGTTGAAGGGCTAACATTGTCCCTCAGTACACTGAATTCCTTACAGTAAGTGCTTGCCGCAGAACAACACCCTCAAACAGTTAACAACATGCCATTAGCATCTACTTAGACATCTCTCCTTTTAAGGACTTACTGCAGAGTAGACCTGCTACAAGAAGCATGTTGGTTTGACATGATCAACGAGGGCCAGCCAGCCAACTTCTGATAAGTCAACAACAGCATCAGACCTCTGGGCAAAACCCTGACAGTTGGGATACATCCAGCAGCTCATGACACAGCAGGAGCTGCCTTCAGTGGACTTCCTTCCTTCTGTCCTTTCATCTAGCTGTGTTTTTCCAAATCCATGGTACTTTGTAGGGTCGTGGGGGGTCAGAGCTAGACAGGAACTCACTCTCTCCCTCTGAGAGACAATCAGCGAGGGGTCAGAGTGACTCAGCTTCACTTGTTTTACCCCCCTTCTACACATCCACACTACCTTCCACGGATGCAGCGTTTGGCACTGTGTATTGATAATACGCGGCCCAACGACAAATCTGCCTCGTTCATTTTATGCCGGGCAGATTCAGGTTATGTGGGATGGTGTGAGTCGACTTAGACACAAGGAAGCAGCAATTTATTGGTGTTTAGCCTCCGTAAGGTGACTCATCTTCAAACAGGGTAAAAGGGTGAACTGTAATGAACGTGGACTCTCTTCATTATGAATTAATAGCAGCATCCAGAACTGCATCCATGTCAATTTTCAGTGAAAAAAACTAATAGAAATAAACTGCTACAGTAGAAGTGGATAAAATGGACAAAATATTTTTTCGCAGTCGACTGTCTTTACGTCTAAGTTAATGACCAATGTAGCAGGGGACGCTGCACACCAGAGTCTGACAAGTCTGACAATACTCCTCTCCAGAAAGCCTTCTCCAGTTATTTCTTGTGCTGAGTCAGCCAGCAAGTAAACATCCTCCTCCTTCTCTGCTCCACATCCTGATTTCTGTGGAAACTGTGAGTTATGATAACACATGCAGCAGAGGTAGCACATCCCAATTATCGTCTGCCGGCCCTGCGGCACCCTGTGCCCTCAGAGGAGACGTCTAAAGTCGAGCACTGAAGCTGCTACAGCATAAAAAGGAGGTGGATGAAATGCAACAAAAGGTCAATATCACTGATCAATAGAACAAATGGCCCATCACTCGACTGAGACAGGATAAAAGTCTTTGTCCCTGGTAGATGTCTGTCAGGTCAGGACCTCACCGCTCCATTTAGCCACAGACTGAGTCTTGTTGCAGCATGTTGATGTACAATCTGGGTCAGCTGGAGTAATATAAGGTATCGTTATTGTTGTTGAGGTCAGTGTGCAGTCAGTCAACATGACCAAAAACAGACAAGTCAGACGTAAGCATGCATTGGTAATAGAACGTGAGTGACCTGATTGATGCCCACATACAGCATGAAAGACCTCTGGGCACAAAACTCTTTAAGCAACAACAAAATCACCAGCAGCCTGCTTGCATGCCTGCCTTGACCATAAGTCAATTTGTGACCGTAAAGGCAAAAAAAACAAGCTGCTAAATTAAAAGCTTGTCCAATTTCTGTCAAGGTCACACAGTTTGCCTTCATCAGTACACCTTACTGCTTGCAATAACTACAGAGTAGATACAAACATCTCTAGTCCTTTGTGGCACCAATACAATATTGGTATGTAACAGATATTTGTATTTGTAATATACATACAGTGATCTGTTGCAGAAATGTTCCATAGGAAGAGAAAACACTACCAGAACATAACAACAGGTACTCTCGCCTCAGTTACATTAATTAACCGCTTTGTTCCAGTTCAGTTGTGACTGTTACACAAAAAGCATGTTGTCAAAAGCACTCCAGCCTTATCACACACTCAGATGTCAAGCTGTTGAAATTAATAAGGCATATGTTTGATAATGTACCCTTGACAACTCAATAAAGGAAATGTCACTAAAACAAAGATAAAACAGAGCTTTTAGATTACACCATTTTGTCCAAGACGAGGACATTTCAATATAACCGATTGGGAGTGAATTTTGCCACCACCACATTCCACAGGCTGTCCATTCAGTCCTGTAACAGGCTGAGAGCTACACTGAATTAAAAACGGGGTTGGCAGATGCCCACTGATGCACCATTACAGCAATGTGCATGTGCTGTGCTGATAAAAACGTTGGATTTATTACGGGACCGTGTAGTTAAATCGTTAGTTGCTCTATTAAAACCGCCAGCCCGTGACATTCTCAAACGTGCAGAGGTGCAGTCCGCGGATCCCACGGTAACCGAGAGTAACATTACCTTTGAATCCTGCGTGTTTAAAATCTATTCATATATGGCGGGAATGAATCCATGTCCGTGGGTAGATCCAGATTTCCACGTAAAATCCACAGCCCTGGTGTATTATTGAAGTAGGTGGTGCTAGTTAAGGCCAGAGCAGGGAGCCACACAGCAGAGGAGAAGGCGCAACTTGAAACTGACAGAGAGGGATCGGTCGAAACCATAAAGACGACAAGGAGGGGGGAGCGAACAAGTCTATAAATAACAACACGTTACCGAAACATCGCCAGCTTATTCATTTCACTTTAACTCTTGCTGAAACGAGATAGCCGCAGAATATAAGGGGATATATTGAGACAAAACTGTGTTATGTTAGAATGCATCTGAATTTATTTCAACATTTAAGGTGAGAAACCCTCCACAACTCCTTGGAGTGAGCCTGCGTGTTTGAACTCGGTTTAATCCGATTGGTCTCTCCCAACGTCACACAGCAGTACTGTTGGCTTACTGGTGTCAGAGACACAACAGGGAGAGGCGGGCGGTAATTAACATCATGTCCGAAATGAAGATGTTTTATAAAATTTCTCAATTTACTGTAAAGTGTTCCTTGCTATCTAATGTGTGATTGTGCAACCTAAATAAATACTGACTTGACATGAGACGTTTAAACAGTTTTATGTCAACTGATGGTCCTTAAGAAAACTTAATGATACATTATTAAATTAATAATAATTGCACAGAACATTGATAACAGTAACGTTGTTACCTTCAAATTTAAATTCTATGAAAATAGTGTTTACTTAAACTAACTTCAGTCGTGTTGGGAATGAAATCAAAACCAATTAAAACAAATTTGAGTTATCAGAGTAATTCAACAGCAAAGTATTTGTGGCACCCAGCAGTTTTACATGACCTCTGTGAAAAAGGTACTTTACAGGCAGCATTGAAAGAAGGGATACGTATATGAATTAGTTACGTGACATAAAGTAATGGATGTAGCTCCTCAGTCTCAATGATTTTGTTGTGTCTGTCTGCAAGTGCCTTTTCCACTGTATGTAATCTTGAAGAATAGAATTTCCATTGAATTCAAAAGCTGATTTGTTTGTTTTGTAACAAAGCAAAGACGTGGATTGTGCCGTGGTTAAAGCCGGGCTGATGTTTGCCTTAGTGGAAAACCACTTAAGATTACAACTTGGGAAAATTATAAGTTAGAAACAATTGCTTTCAAATGGCAGGACATCTCATGGAAAACAGCATAGTGATTCTTTGGCTGCTTCCCACAGACAGAAATATGCATCACTGATACACTGCATTGTTCTGTCTCAATCATAACACAATCCAAGACTTATGCTCATACTACAAAAACATATTGTATACAGTACGTAAACAGCCCAGCAATCCTGAATGCAAAGAAGAACCTTTTTAAAGCTGCAATGATTATCCTAAGTGTCTTGGATGATTCAAAGGAAAGGTCAATGACATGCAGGCCCTTCATTAAACCCACTCCAAAGTCCAAAGTCTAACAAAGTCACTGCTGCTTCAAATGCGCTACTTCATTCTCTTGACTTAAATTATCCAGTTGTTACTGGATCACAGGCTAGTAAAAACAGTGAAATCTCAAAATGTGACACCTTAAGATAAAGTTTATCCACTTTTGTCAGAAATAAACTTTAATCTATTTGTCTACTAAGTACAGTGCTATGTTTCGCCCGTGCCAGGCTGGAAGGAGGAACTCTTCTCCTACTATCAGCTCGCTGCACATTACAGAGTAATCTCTCTCCCTCTTGAGCGTCCAGCAAGGCGGACACCTTCCCGTCCCCTCCTGTCACCGGACAGATAGGCCTGTGTGGCTGGTTTTCGAGCACACACAGAGACACACGGCATTCGTAATCCCTCACAAAGGTGCTGAGTAAACTTCTACTTGAATACAGCCACGTGGAAGGGTCAGCATTATTTTTGTTCATCCAACAGACCGTATATGACTTGGCAAGTGACTCTTACACATAACTATTTTAGTTAAGAGAAAGATTTACAGAGATATGTATTGAATTCTGTGGATAGGTCATACAGGATTGATTCAGCAATGAAATGTTATTTGCTTTAAATAAGTAGTGTGCTGCCCGCTCACAGGCAATGTCTGTCTTTGGTAGAAAATGAAATAATCATTAGTGTAGCTCCAGACTTATGTATTATGAGGGTTACGTAATGCTTTCTTTTAGAGTGGTAAAAAAACAAAAAAAAAACATTAAACTTTTCACTTCCTCCTGTAGCACACAGTGAATTTTGCTCTGTACTGCTGCATACCTGTGTAAGTGCATAATAGATCTATCATTTTTTGAAACTCAACACAAGGATTTAAGACACACTAAGACATTATTCAGTTAGTCAGAGTTGAAAGATGAGAAAACATTTAAGCAATTAAGGTTATGTGCATAATAAAGTTCTTTCTTATATAATTGAAAACATTAACACTGCATCACATCTCTCACATGTTATTGGTATACTAATATGAGCTTCAAACCTAGGCTAATTAAAAACAGCAACATTTTGACTGCGAGAGGACTTGCAGCCAGGAAAGCTTAGTGTCTCCACCACCACAAGGACATTACACATATGAGGTCTCCAATCAGATCAAGCTGCCCTAGTTGGATTTGCACGGATTTGCTAATTAAACAAACCACAGGGGGACGCAGGATGTCACCCGGGCCCGCTTGTGTGAAAATGAGAGAGAGAGAAAGGAAGACAGACTTGAAGGAGTAGGAATGAAGAAGATAAAAAGAACTGAGATTAGGAGTCAGGAGCAGAATGGCCTTGTTGTGGGATCACATACACATCACAGAGAATCTCGCCACATTATGAAACCGTCTCTAATTGCACTGAGCACCTTGGTTCCCACCGCGCCTCTGTCCACTAACTGAGATTTGTCATCAGCCAGCTGACTGAAGCATGCAGACAAAGGGGTTGTCTACCTAAGGTGAGGCCGGCTGCACACATTACCGACATAACAAAGGAATAACACGGTTTGCCATCCCAGAATTCTTCAAAGGCATCTGCCATATGACATTATCAAACACAGATGACAATGGATTGCACCAAATCTCCATTCATTCGCATGTGATGAAGCCGATGAAAGAGGCTAAAGAAAGGTAAAGTACTCACTGTACAGAGGGAAGACGGGCACACGCTGAAGGTCCAGAAAGGTATTCCTCTGGCTGGGATTTGTTCTCTTTCTATTTTCCTCTCTCTCTTCTCCTATCTCTTTCTGCCTCTCCCCCCTTCTTCTCACCACAGCAAGATGCTGCCTGGACCAGTGCTCGTTGCCATGGTAACCAAGACTGGGGGGGATTCTCACGTGACCGTCTCTCTCTCTGTGCTGACTGGTCTGACGCATGAAAGTAAGGAGGGAGGGATGGGCTCGGGGAGGGAGGTGATGTCACACGTCCACCGGTTCCCGAATGGGAAGGCTCCTCGCTCCAGCTGCCTGCAAGCACACACAGACACAATGGGCGTCTCTTTAAAGGGGGGTTGAGCTGAAATGGAGCTATTAGACAGTCAAGGATGATTCTACTGACTGACTGACTGACTGACTGACTTAGTGGCATGCTGACTGACTTTTGCCTCACTGATCTGAGACGTCGGGCTCACCTCTGGTCCAGCTGTCCCTCCTACTGTTTGCTTTCATCTGCGATGCTGCTGCTGCCACTAATATGCACTCCAAACCGCCAGGAGCCAGGATGCAGAAATAACTCAAGTGTTACAAGATATACGAGAGCACCCATATGTGGAAGCTTGACCTGCTGGCCCACCACACTTCCACCTCTCCTACATGGGCCGCAGGGAGCTATTTATAGCACTGCAGAAACCAGACAGATGCATAACTGCTAATATTCACTCTTACACACAGTGATATTCATACTGCATGCAAAGGCAAACATTCAAACAATAAAACAATGGAAGTTTTGGTCACTGAAACAAAGGATGCACAGGCACACTGCTGTTTTCTGCTCCTGCTGATAACAAGTAAATTACCTAAATGTATTTCCTGAAATAACAGATTACATTGATACTGCATCATAGCTTTGTGTGTAGCTTCAACAGTGATAGAAATAAAAACTAAAAGGGGACCATGGGCATGTGCTGAATAGCCTATGCACCATAATTGCATAATGATTAACACCCTGCTGTCATACATTTACAAGCATTTCAGACTTGAAAGCTGAGGAAAAACTTGGCACAAGAAGAGCAGCAATGAAAGCAGCATTTAGCTGTTGAGTGAAAGAAAAAAAAACTTTCCATGTTCATTGAGGCAATAAAACATTTCAAAAAAGAGAGCATGGGGGTTTTACATCCCATTTGAGGGAAAGTAGGTCTCTGTCAATTTCACGCTTCTTCACATGAGTAATCATGGTCCAGGCTTGTTGTCCAGACTGTTGTGTAATGGCCTGGGTTTAGTCCAGTTCTGCCAGAGATGAGAAATGTTCTTGTTCTGGGAGAATATGATGTTGGTTTTTCTGAGCTGATGTCATGTGTTGCTTTTGCAAGATCTTGAGCAACTCAAATATATGTCTAATTTATTTTGAGCAATTCTCAATGTTGGTGGCCATCTTGGTTCTCTTCTTGTATCCTTCATTTCTTGATGAATAAAAATAGATACTGACATTTCGACACTTTGCGCAGCTGGACAAAAAAAAAAAAAAATCCAAACACCTGCTGTCTTTGGGGCGTGTCATTATATTTAAAGTGCACAGCAAATACACACCTTCCTCTGGCCTGTGTCTACATAGATTTCTCCAGTATTTTAACAAAGTTTTAACTAAAATAAAAAAATATCAGGTGTTATTCAAAGTAAAACTACACCAAAAAAAATCCCCATTAAACAAGTAACTGGTTTAATGTTTTTTTCTAGAATTTCTTTTACCATTTTATTATTTCCATATAAAGATGCTGTCAGAGTTGATCAGAAATGTAGCTTAAATGTCGTGCTCCAAAGGCAACCAGGGCTATGCATTATGCAGCCATTTTTTTCTTCTAATGCTATAACTGGGCAGTGAGCTTTATTAATAAATCATGCACCGCTGTCTCCAAAGCCATCTGTTTTTCTGCACCTAGCAGACACTGCGCACATAAAGGTGTTATTCACTCAAATCAAAAACATTTCCTTTAATAGAATTCAACAATGCTAGACTTCCCTAGGCTTCCTTCCTTTCCCTCCTTTTGATTTCTTGCTCAGTTTGATTAAAGACAGAGATTGTATATATATATATATATATATATATATATATATATATATATATATATATACAAATAATAAAAAAACATATTGTGTTAAATTACAAACTGATTTCAGTCAGTGGAGCACTGTAAAAACATATTTAGTGAATAGACTAAAATGAAGCTGTCAGTGATATTAAACAACAAAAATATTAGGTATATAATAATACCATATAGAGTTTTGGACATGCAGTATTCATGCAGTAAATATTCTGTTTTGGAGGAACAGAATAGTGGGTCTACATGTTGGTGCATGCATGTGTGCATGGTGGTCTGAGTTATGACAAACTGTAGTTTCAAGCAGGTTTGTTTTCTGACAGGACTGACGCAGCATGGCACTACATAGGCCACAGTTAATGAATCCTAAACATACCGAATGCCATGTCAGTGAATATCCCACAATGAGGCTGCCACTGGCTTTAGTGCCTAATTCAATCAAGTCTTCAATACATATTCTCTCTGCTCTCTCACGCCTCCCGTGAATAGGTGGAGGCGATGATGGAAGCAGCGATACTAATAGCCAATCTCATCATGTTCATGGCCCGTCATCAGGAACCTGTTACGGGCCAGTGAGCACTGGGCTGCAGAGGAGAAAGGAGAAAGAGAGAGGGCAGGGGTACTACTGCAGAGAGAGAGCAGCTTTACTCCTACAGCGTCTGACAGTTTCCATTTGCAAACATTAGTCCTAAAAATATTTCTCAGCAGGTGTTGAGTCTTTTTTTCTTAAAAATGGGAAAACTGACAATGAGATATGATGGTATTTGAGAAAATACCTTTTATGAATCAAACAAAACCACTAATGAAGAAATGTGCTTAATTTCAGATATCACCACAACATACATTTAAAAAAAATCTTGATAATGAGCAGAATCAAATTAAATCTGGTACTAGTAAAAAAAAATTCTGACAATTTGGTGACTAACCTACATAGGGTGGGTGCAATATAAGCGCAGAGATACATTACATTTTTATTTGTTTAATGTAACATGTGCATAAAAGTAAAAATGATGACAACACTAGTTGGAAACTTGGATTTCAACGCCATAACAATGTGAACAAAAGCTCTGTGAGACTGTACTTAGGCACAGCAGTGCTTTGAGCCAAATGCTCACCAAGAATGTCTCTACAAAATGTTATTGCATGCCGCTAACATGGCAAAGGTTGATGAAAACATTGGACCACTATTTATAATTGAATGAATGCATTTTTTTTCATTCATGATATATGTATATATATATATATACACTTACAACAAAGCAGCAACTAAATATTCCGTTTTATATATATATATATATATATATATATAAAACTGCTTTGTTGTAAGTGTAAAAAACACACATCATATGATTTTGGTAGATTATGCAAGGTGATCATCTTGCATAATCACAAGTGCATACTGGAACATACACAAACAGTAGCCCCAACCAAACTTCTTCCCATAATGACATCAGTATTTTACATAACATGAATATGGTCAGTGCTGTAACATTTGATTTCCTCCAGAGATATGTGCACTAACCCTGTGCAAACACTATGTAAATCAGCTTCAGTCGGCTGCCCCTGACCATGATGGGTAGAGAGAGAAATGAAGAGAAAAAGTGGTGTTTGTGTGTCTGGTGTTAGGGGGTCCAACAAAATCTACTGAGTGAAAACACACTGACCACCAGAGGCAGGGGAGAGAGAGGGCAGACAACAAGGTCAGATTTCAGGAGGTCTAGCTGTGTCTGTGGTCAGTCCGAGCCAGTCTAAATTTAACCGTATGTGTTTAGGAGACCTCAGACCAGGGATGTGCGAGGACTGAAACAGCAGCAGTGGTCAGGGTGCGGCCACACTGGACCCATTTCTCACACTGCTGGCCGTTTACTGTGTCAGTGAACTGCTAGCATTGTAGCCTATAAATCCAACCTTTCCTAGAAGTTAAAAAGGGTCAGAAGTCACGGCTGTGACCCTTTGTCCCTGACCCCTTCCTGATCCTCAGCAACACAAACGCTTCTGGCCTAATTATGGTTGTGACTCTAATGACTGTGCCTGTTTAAGGGTTAAAGGTAAACTGCTGTAGATGTCTATATGGGATTGGCTGTAAGTGGTTCCCATGCTGAGCAGTAAAATATTATTATAAAAATATGAATATATTCCTTTTCCCTTTCATTTCCACGGTACACAATTTCCTATAAACAGAGTGCTAGTTACCAATTCTAGAAAAAATAGGAAAAAAATTTATATTTTAAATGTTCAGTTCACCTAAGTTACAAAAAACAAAATGTGTGTCTGAGCAGGTGGTTAGCAGCATAGGAGCACCGCAAAGGACTGTACTCTCACCCTTCCCCTTCTCAGATGACTGCAGTTGTGGGGTGTGTCAGTGTTGGACAGGAGACTGAGTACAGGGAACTGCTGGACAGCTTTATGGCATGGTGTGGGAACAGCCACCTCCTCTTGAAAGTGGCCAAGACAATGGAGATGGTCCTTTGATGGTCCTTTGTCTTTGTTTTGGGTTGGCAGCAGAAATCTCAGAGACATAATAAATGTATATATAATATAATATAAATATCTGTATGGCAATATACCATTAGGAGAAAATATTTGGGTTATGTTTTAGCTGAAACAACCTACTAATATATTCTTTTCAGTTGGTAACTCATAAAGGACTAATTATTGCCACAGAACACTTCCTAAAATCTGTAATTCTGCCCCCACAGAAAACCACAGCTTCTGAGTCACTACAGTGTGCGCATCCATAGTTCATCTAGAAGACAAACTGGATGTACTGGAACTATGTCACTTATCAAATCTGTCTAGTAGTGAACACAGTAAGAGCTGGCTGCCCTTGAGCAGTCTTTGGCAGCACTCAATGTGAAGCATACTAAACAGCGCTGAGTTTGGTTTGTGTCTGTGAGCGTCTTGTGTGTTTGTGACTTTCTCTTCATGAAAATTGAAGCCAAGGACTCACCTTAATTAACCAATCCCTGACTGGCCGCCTGCGTCAGATCACTGCACTTACCTTTGGGTTTACATAAACAAGGCTTTAAGCATGATCAGTTACCATGGTAACCTGATTTTCTTCCTGTCCTGGCCAATATGAGAATCCAGTGTTAGCTCTGCTCATTTAAGCCCTTATCAAAGACTCTACTCTAATGACTGGTAAAGTATGCTGGATTCCTATTTATCTCATACTGTTTTCCCCTTCCACAGACAGTAATCTTAATTTAATAGGATTAAGCATCAAGCCTGCAGTACTGAAGTGAATACACCAGCAGAGTAAAAACATGGCAGACACAACATACAAATGGGTAATTGCATCTAAATCCAGGGAATTACATGATTTAATAAGTTAGATTACATCGTACCACAAGGTAATACTCTACCCAGGCATGACTGTTTACTTGGTGGTAGATGGTTCAGTTCCTTTCCTTTAAGTACAGCACACACACAAAAATTCAGACTGGGATCAAATTTAAATGCTGTGCAAAAGAAAAGCTTTCCAGTCTACATGAAGCATATGCTGCAGGTTAAGCTCACTACAAAACTTCATTAGTTATGATAATGGATTTGTTTTAGACACGTCAAGAGTCCAGTAATGTAATAGTAACACTCAAGCTCACATGCTTTCCTTAAGGGAAATTTGTATTATATTATATTCATGAGTAAGATATTTTCTGCACTTCATTACCGCACATTTGACTCGTCATATTGAGTGCCTGATACTTTCCTGCTACGCTATATGTGCATGTATGCTATATTTCCATTTCACATATTACTGTCAACACTAAGAACACCACTACGAATGGGTAAAAAAACATTCTGGTCAAAAGAACTCTTTGGTTCTGGGTCAATTAACTTTTTGAACATTCTGTCATATACTTGCTTTTGCAAAAATGGCTACCCATTAATGTAAATATAGTGTCTTTGAATGTAACTTCTGCACATTACAAAGTGTTATCAGTGTTACCTGCCAAGCATGGCAAAGAGAGTGTAGTTCAGTTAAGTAGTTCCCAAACTGAGACTGGTGACCAGACCAGAATATTAATTGTACTCTGCTCTGCCAAGCTAACTCTCTGCCCCCTTTTCCATGCACTCCATCCTTCCCCTCTCCTCCCAGAGTAACTATGTAGCTGCCGCATACTTGCTAGCCTGATCAGACCATTCCCCCACCAGCAGGTGCTAACTGTAATCTGTAGTCAGTAAACACAGTCGTGAGCACAGCTTTTTCATTACAGCCAGAGACCATGCAGATCTCAGCTGCAGTTTACACCGTGACCTCAAAGCTCAGTACAAATCACTACACACAGACAGCACAGAGATCCACACTGAGAGGTCTGTGGGAGGATTTTGTCCATCTGTAATCCAAAACTTGAGTTTCTCACAAAAGACAACATGAGCGGAGATGAAGTGTTTTCTCATTCTGCATCAAAGCTGAAATGTCCTTGACCCCAAACCTGACCTCGACTTATAATGTGAAAACAGATCCAGACTGTGCTGTTTTTCTAACATTAAGGTTTTCATTTTTCGGCACCCACTTTGCATTTTAATTGCAACTCATATGGGCAGATGTTGACTCAGTAACACAACAAAAGGCTGAGGTCATGGTTTTAGTCGATCCTTGAACTTGATACAAAATGGCCATGATGGTCACGTTCTGCAGCTTTCACAATGAGCCTGTGCACAAACACAGCCCAAGGACAGAAACCAAATACCCCTCTGTCTTTGCATCGAGACCATAGACAAACACACATGGACACACACATGCGCTCACATACCCGTAAGAGATATGCATCCATGCACAACCAATACCTTAGCACATGCTATACACACAAAAGCACACAGACACACTTCGCACACACTAATATCAGTGATCACAGTTGTTGCCGGAGGCTGCTGACTTTTACAACAATAGCAACTCTTGTCTTGTAGTTTTAAAGAGACAAGAGATTTACACAGTATTTTAGCTTCTGCAGCTCTTATCAACAATTCTTTCTGACTGTGACCTACATTAGAGAAAGTCCATCAGTTATACAGTGTTCAGATGCTTAAAAAACACTGGTATTGTGCCAGGTTTAGTTCCTGTAATGATGGTTTTCTTTCTCAGATCCCTCTGTGCTGCATGTCTACAGAGCAGCCTCCTGCTGTCAGCCCTCAGGCTCCGGGGCAGTTTCTGGGAGTTAATAACACAACAGGACATGTCTGCAAGACAGGGGTGGCTGGAGGGTTCAGTTATTTAACAAAAACTGGCAACTTCTTCCTGCCTTGGGTAGAGTTTAGCACTGTTAATATTAGTATTGCACATTTGGGTTTTTACTGATAAGACAAAATAAAAAAGATTGATGTTTTACTGGTGTCCCATACACCCGACACAGTAAAAACATGCAGTAGAAGTGCAGATGCCGTGTTCCCAGCTTTAATATTCACAGTTTTAGGTTAACAGAGAAAGTGAGAAGTGGCAGCTTGGATGGAGCTATCATTGACTCTCCTAACAGGGTTTCTAACACAGTCCATTACTGGTGCTTATAGCAACAAACGGATCTGTTATTTACTCTGGGGCAGATTCTCAGATGTCATTCTTTTTGATGGTTTACATTTATAACCACATTAATCTTGGATTTGATCATACAGTGGTGGTGCTGCGTGTTGTAGTGTACTAGTTTATGGTGTAGTGTATTGTAAATAATTCAGACAATGAAGAAAGAGAAGACAGACATCATTCCCAAACTATAGCATCTTGTTCTCTTTTTCCACTACTCAGCTCTCCAAATTCTCACACTCCATCTTACCAAAGCAGATCTCTGCCCTCTCTGTGTTAGTGGAGAAGAACAAACACACAACTATCGTCGGCAGCTGTTCAAATATTGTGACATGTGATCTCTGGTTGGCACAAAGAGCGCTTGTAATGAATGACTGGAATACAAAGACTGGGAGAACGGGGAGCTCATCTCTGCGGCCTGCCTGTCCCCAGCTCTCGATCAACACACACACATACAAACGCACAGCATTGTATTAATTGTGCATTCCCCTACACGTCATGCAGCACTCTTGCCTCTGCACACTGAGAAATAGCCACACATGCAGAAACTGCTACTGTCGCCAGTTTACAGCCCACAATCATGTAATGTAAACATGGCAATCAGGAAATCTGAGGAAAAGCTTTATCTATATAAACCATGTGTTGAATAAACATGACATTGTGTGGTGGTTTTTAAACAGAAATGTTATCAAAGGGAAGGCAGATTAATTGAATTGCTTATCTTCTGAATGAACAAAACTGCTTTTGTTCGGCTGTTTTTCCTGCTTTGTCACTCTCAACAAGATGTTCAGAGCCATTCATTCATCCCCCTGCCAACACTTGCAACTGTGCACTTTGTAGCTTCTATCACAACTATAGATGGGGATCAAATGAACAAAGCCTCAGTCTCTCCTGGCACATTTTTTAAATCAGACATTTGGTCCTTCCCCTCATCACCTACAACTGATACTATGAGATCAGAAGGGATTATCTGGGGCTAAACGATAGAAACAATCAACTAATGACTCAGAGAAAGACTGGGTGGACATGATTAGCAATTAGGGTTTTTCTTTTTTCTACAGAAACTCAACCTGAGAAACAATAATCCTTCACAGTAATGGTGACACCGGCTGAAACGCAACCTCTAGGAGGTGCGGTCCAACAAGACTAAGAGTCTACAACTATGGCTAAGCTAAATGCAGGTAGAATGTTTACAATGCTTATCTAAGTTAATCATGCCTAGATTTGATAATTAGCACTAAATCCAAAGTACACATGAGGCTGACAGAAATGTAATTAGTTTGGAAGGTGATTTTGTCATAAAACAAATAGAATCTTTGACTTTATTGACCTCATGGTGGCGCTAGATGTAAAGTCAGGGATCCCCAAAGTCATTAGGATTCAATAAGAACCATGAATGTACAAAACAAAAAACAGGGCCATCCCTGAAGCCAATAACACCACAATCATGACCACTTTTTCACCAAAGGCATCACTATAATCAATCAAGGAATCCATAGATTAAGACCTAACTAGATCTGGTTTAAGTCTGAGACATGAAAATCCTGGGTGTGTAATTAGAATACTTCCTAGTTTGCACAAGTTCATTCAGTCAACAAAGGCCAATGCCCTCAGTTTAAATTAGGTTATGCAACAGGTCATGTGACATTTCTAATGAGTGCTTAAGACTTTTGAAAGGCCTAAATGCTAACATTTCTTCCTCCTAAGATAAGCTAAATTCTTTTTATTTCTGGTTAAAAACCTTGTGGCAAGATTACAACATAAATGGCTTTGCTTGGAGTTAAGAGATACTATTAAATCGAATGTTATGCACGCACAAGGCAAACATCATCGCAGGCAAATGTATCTAATTGTGAAATGAGAAACAGATTGGCAGAGAATGTAGCTTGTCGATTACAGTAAAAGAGAAAAAAGAATGATGTCAGAGTCCAGCTATTCTGATAATCCCAGAGTTGAGGCATTACCTCACTGAAGGGGCCTTATGTATGTCATGTCCGCTTTTCTTGCCTGATGAGGCTCTACAGACTTGGCTCCTCATGAGGCACGAAGGTATGAAATAACACTTTGATCTGAGGGGCCTCTGGCACATTCGGGTTGCTGCAATGTGGCTGGATACATAAACAGTGAACATGGCTCAGTGAGGTTTGGAAACAAGCATGTTTCTAATGAGAAAGGGCTCATTAAAACCTCGTAGAGATAATATGCTGCATGTCCATGTACAGCTTCTTTTTTAAAACATCATCTTCACATGAAAGAGGATCGTCCCAAAAATGATTCACAGAAATCTTTTCTTCATCACTTTCAGTAATCTTCTGTCAAAATGCATTTCTGTATGTGTTAGAAAGCAGGATGCCGTCCAGATGGTGGAGAAACAACAAAAAACAAAAGTCCAGAGAGTTACATCCAAAAATGAGCTGTTCTGAATTATGACGGATTTAATTTCAAATAAATGAAGCCTTCTCTTCTGAAATAATTCCTGGAATGAACGTAAAACAAATGATAACAGCAGTTGTTAGTCTGCTTAAAATTTGACCGTTGAAGGTTGAATCATTTTAGTATTTTTGTTAAAACATCCACTGTACAGTGAACTTTACTCAACTACAAAGCAGAAAGCAGTAAATACAGAACTAGTGAAGTTGGGGGGTAAAAGCTTGCCATAGAACCAACATGATACTCTACTATACTCTATATCTATATCTACAATATATTTATGTGATTTACCAGATCGCATGAATTCCACAAGTGAAAAGTGGGGATGGCACTTACTGCTCCTCTGCTACGCTAGTTACGTTAGCTTAGCAGGAGTTTAGGTGGGGTTTCTATCCTTTTCTCACCAGCTCCCTTTCTTTTGCTTGAGCTAGTTGACTGATTCTCTGAGGTAGAGATTAGTTAAGTGAGATGGTGGCTTCTACATTATCAAGACAGAGTCAAATGTCACATGATGTTTTCACAGAGATTATACATTTCTAAATATTATACAACAAAACTCATCCAGTAAAAATAAAGCAATGTTTTGCACTGCAATCAGATGCAAATGAACAACTACATCAAGGCAAACTGAAGGAAAATATTATTCTAGCACACATTTTTACTTGGTGAACATTGCTGGTCATTTCCCTGGGCTGTGAATTTCTGTTATAATAATAATATTTGTAAGCCACTGAAGATATGCTTGTGTGTTTGTGTTTGCCTCTGAATCACATTTGGCTTGCCCTCTCTCGTCTTGACATCAGCCTTGATCTGTGACCTCATGTCTTTGTTTTCTCTACCTCGCGCCTCCTCCTCTCAGTGAACCAAGGAGCTTATCATTGACAGAGGAAAGGAAAGGTTGCCATTATCACCACTTTAAAGAAACAAAAAAACCTATCTATCAAAGTCTATCTATCAAATCACCTATCAAACTGAGGCTACACTGGTATGCTGCTAGATTGAATGCACTAGAACATAATTACAGTGCACGTGTACTGAATACAAGCTGGATGTCACCCAAAAGAACAACACTCATCTTAACCGGATCAGGCATCCCATAATTTTGCTATCCAGTGAGGGTGTGGAGCAGCACGTTGGGTAACTCCAAATCCTGTAGTCAGCCTTACTGTGTGGTGGGATTTAATGTGTTACCATGGTAACCTTGCGCTCTGTGAGAGTGGCCTTGTCAGCAGCTCATCTCCATGTGGCTGTTTTTACAAGAGCTACGGCTGCATATGTGAAACCGTGCATGTTCTCCTTCTCTAAACTTTCGAAAGACAAACAAAGTAGCCTAAGACAGACAGGTTTCAGCGACACTGTTATAATCTACGAACCAATACGGGACAAGCAGAAGCAGGTATGGTTGTAGTGGGGCAGACGCTGCAGCCTGAAATGAACCCACTCTCCCATTGCTGAGGAAAAATCTGCTAAAGCCAAGAATAAAACAGTCCAACCACACCCAGAATACCCAACCGCACTCAATAGGATTTTACACAGAATACATCTGGGGCAAAGAAGATTCTCACAATCCATGTGGCAGGTTTGGCCGGAGCTCAACCGGTTCAAGGAAGTACAAGTACAGAGATGTGGATTATAAAAATGGCATGGACATTATTATCTACACAATCCCTACTGAGGGCTGCTCACACTCAGCTCCCTTCCTATCCCTCAGGTGTTGAACCTGCATGACTGCCCAGCTGGAATCCCCACCCTGTCAGACAGGCTTTCTTTAATACAGTATTCAATTGGGACTTTTCATCACTACAGTCGACATTTTCACAACAGCACTGTCCCCTGCCAAGCTTACGCACCAGTCCCCCAGTCCATTGTGTCCTTTTGGATGGTTACTAGGTTACATGAGCGTTTGTTTAGTACTGTTGTGATAAAGAAGCCGTGTCCAAGAAAAGAAAATGTACTTCTCATACAGAGAGAGACAAAAAAGTCAGTTGATACTGAAAATAAGACTTGATTTATATGGATAAATAGTTACTCCAGGCATAAATATTTGAAGGCAATAAAATATACTTTCTTTTAAAAAAATGTGGCATTCTGTAGTTGCTTTAAAACTAAAAAAACACTCTGGGCTCTGCATGTAAGGCATTCATCATTTATTGTGTATAAGATGAAGGTATTTGGGTGTTGATGTGTTAGTAGGAGCACTTGCTTACAACCTGCTTATATGACTGTTACCCGTACTGTGGTGACTTGTGCCAGGTTCCCTTATTGAACGTGTAATTGTCCATTTAAGTGTCAGGTTTATCATATTTCAGAGTTTGCAAGTTGCGGCATATGATGTTTTAAAATGTCAGAGCCAATGTAAGTTACTTTTCACATTTTTCATCTATTTCTTTTTTGTGGACTTGTTTCCTTGATTCCTCAACATGACATTATAGTGCAAAAACAACAACAATAACATTTAATTGAAAAGGGAACACAGCAACTTTCATTTTTGTTGTTAACTGGCAGGCAATTAGATTCTTTAAACCGCATGTATGTAGTGCGTACTCAAAATTCCCTTGTCAAAACTACAACTTTACGAGTTGCACTTGAAGGCAGCATTAGCGATATTCATCTCTAACATTCAACAATTATCAGATGTGAATGTGTTAATACATAGCATCATCAAAACCACTGATGTCTCTCTGTGCTTATGAATACCTATACATGTCTTCATTACTATAGTACTTTGTTTTATACCATGGGGACTCTCGGTTGTTGTGTGACTGACACACCGCCTGTCCGAAAGTTGATCCTGGTGGGATTGGGAAGAAGAACCAGAGAGACAGCTGCAGTGAAGACTTAAGTCCAGTTTGGACTCTCTTCCCTCTCTGTGCATTTCTGGGCGGACATGAATCATATGTCCAAATGTGTGTTGCATCTATTTATGGACCTCTGACCCCGTGTCTGACCTCATGCCAACACCCCTGGCCTGTGTATGTGTTGAGGCGTGTAACTCGCTCCTTCTCACTCTTCTCAAAGTTCAGCGCTGCCATATCCTGTTTTCTGCTTCTCTGCCCCGTAAGCCTCTGATCTTTACTCCCTGCTGACCTACTTCACACACAGGCACACACTCAAGCACATTCACCTGAATTCACATAAACATGTACATGATAACGCAATAAACACAGACAGTCACATATGGTGCTTCATGCTAACACATTAGCATACACTTTTCTTTTTTAACAACAACATCTGAAAGTAGGACTACTAATGTTTTGGAAACAAACAGCTTAATAAAAGCTACATTCATTTTTTTAGCTCCATCTTTAGAAAGATATCCAGTTTTTTAGCTGACAAAAGCTCCACTGTGTTCACCAGCTGTCTGTCTGCTGTTTGGTGCTGGGAAGGTAACATATTACCTTCATATTGGAACATAATGAAAACCAAAACAATGAGCTGAATGACATTAAAATGCCGCATAGAGCTGAAGGAATCTGCTGAGTTGGGTGATAGTTCTCTGAGGGTTTGTTGCTTTGAGTGACCCCTTTTATATTACATGTGGTCACTGATCCATTGTTATCATAAAAATATTGATTAGTGCAGCTTTAATTTAAACATGTAATATCAACAATTCATTGTAGCCAGTTTCATTTGGCTATGTTTGGTGAATATGACCTCACACTGATTAAAATCCATGCACAAGTCGGCTGTGTTTTAGTACCAAAGGACCAAATGTGATCTGGTTATGGTTAAGGGTCACACCGACATGGTTAGGTTGAGGGTAAGTATCGCAGTAGACAACTGATTGGAGCTGGGGCCAAGGCTGTAAAGTTAAGGGGGGCAAAAATCCACAGCGATACAGACTTTGAAACAACACTGGCTCTGGTCCCATTCCTTCCAGATTTGGGGGTGTGGCTGATTTTGGCAGAAAATCAAGACAGAAACAGTTAGAGAAACAGCACTTGGGCTAGCTTGGTACTGCAAAGTGGCCTTTGGCTCATCGATAATAAAGAATTTTGTCTGGCAGCCAAGTGTGGATGATTTAGGCTGCTGTTGAGCCAAGCAGTTTTGGATACCTGGGATCTCTTGTCAGATCTGGACAAACTACAAAAGGACCAGTGAGAACTGCTTGTTCTCATTTCACACGGCGTAACATACAGTAGTGCGTAGAGTTAGCATGGAGGTCAGATGAAATGATCTCCTGGGGACTCATGGATTACTTTGTCAGTGTTTTCATTACTTAATAAATGTGCAGACAAATGTGCCCAAACCTGCCGCACTCGTCAAGCCACACGGCCCTCTGACCTCTTTCTTGCCATAGGTCATCCACATCTGAAAGTGGTTAGTGTGATGAGGTGTACACAAAGGACATGCAGCCAGCAGACAACACATCTGACAAGAAGGAGATCTACTGGAACTGCGTCTCCCCAACAGTCATGACTGCAATCTAAACTGCAACAGATGTGTCTTTGTCTATTAGAAACACAACAGCGTCTGAGAGAAAAAACTCTATCCCGCTATATTATTGTCACTGACTTTGTTAACTGACACGCACAATTGTTCTCACACGAGGCATTGTAGAAAGTCACTGTGTGTCATTGTTCTAAACCAAAACATGATTGCCACATAAAAAATTTTTTGTGGATGTTGCATGTGTATTTAACCAGAAATCTGATACAGAAGTCAGCAGAGTAATCACACATGATCACATGGTGCCCATATGTTCCCTCCAATCAGCACACAGCTCATAATTAAACATCCTCAAGCTGTGGTTTTTGATACTGGGAAAATGTGTCCGTTTCTTGAAATTAAAAACCTGTTCTCTAAATATCTCCAGTAGTAGGCTCTTCTTTTGTTGCCCTTCATCTTAGACTCCACTGTTTAACTCAGCTGTGTGAAGGTCTTGTTGTCTTTCAGCGTGTCCTTAAAAAGTGTCAATTCCCCAAAGTTAACATCCGTGCTTAAGGATGAAAGTGGAGCACCTAACTCAAGTCCTGTAGAGCCAAATAAACATCCAACAAGAGTCATGACTGACTTCGTGGGGGAGGGTATGAAAACAACAATGAGTGGCTGTCCCTATAGAGATGAGCTCATGGACATTTCAGTTGTTATAGTGAAGGAATCTGTACATCTGTTTAAAGGGTAAATAAAATAAATCTTTTTTTCCCTGTTTAATTTGTTAGAAATCTTTATTTTATGCCATTAAAAATGGGCAAACAAGATCAGCAAGACAAATCCAGCATAAAAAACAAATGGCAAATACTGACAAATGAGCCGAAGAAGTGTCAAATCTGGGATGCAGTCATGTCCAAAGACTTCAACCCTTTCAGTTTTGCTTTCTGTTCTTTTTCGTAACCCTGTAGTGGTCCTTCCGTCCTTGTATGCTGACCGCAGCACATTGCATTTCGTTGATGTCTGCTGATGACGTTAGCTAAACTCAGAAACATGAAAGCAATGCCGGTAACAAGATGTTAAACCGGCTGGAAGTGAAGTTAATCTACTTCACATGAGAATGAAATGCTCAATTTTGAATCCAATTGTGGCTGGTGCAGTTGTGGATGATGGGTAGCAAGCTGTCAGATAAAATGAAAAAGATGTAGGGAGATGCTGAGACTATTTTAAAGTGGACTCCTAGTGGTGTTCAGGGTGATGGTGAATGTTTTGGGTCCTGTGGTTGTTCCATAGATGCCGTCACATACAGACATAAATTCTGAGATTATTTATAAAGCAGTGTTTAGCTGCAGTGATGTGTCGATCATGAGCTTATCATTCATTGAACTACTCTTTTGATATGAACTTGTAGTAACGAGCAACAACTGCACAACATACAGCAACAATCTAGTGTTAAATATTACAATTACAAGAATATTAGGGTTTTCTGCAAAGCAAGATGTTTGTGGTCTAAATTAAGAGCCAATCAGCTCTTTGATAATCACGCCTTGGTAACTGAGGTTATTGTTGCCCACGTGTGGATGACATCAGAGCAAGTCGGACACAAATTTAACCGGCATGCATTGTGCGGCGATCGCCGGTGATCGATTGTGCGTAGGACTGGCTCAACTTGAACAAACCTAATAATAATACGAGTTTCGTTTTTCTCACGTGACAGATATGCAGGCTTAATATTGGACAGAAATGAAGAGTCCACCCCCCAGTAATGATCATCTGTGCTGCAACAGTACAAACCCCTTCCATCTACTTCCACAAGTAACCAAACTAAAGAAAACCTTCAAGAAAAACTACATTTTTAGAAGATAAATGTGACAAATTTACTGTGCAGGTCAGTTGTGCAGTCAGTGATCTACAAAAGACCAGACCAGACACAATACACCCCTGCAGTGTCCATCTGCTGACCAAAACAAAGCTTTTAGAGAAATAATAGCTTAACAGGATTATCTGCTGACTATTGTGCGGTCAGTTCACAAACACAACACCAATTCTGAAACTCTACAAGGATTGTATGTTTATGTGTACATGCACAGAAAAACATGATTCTTGCTGTGAAAAAACCCTCATTCCCTCTCTTCCTTTGTCATGTTTTTCCCTTTTCAGGCCTTTCTTCCTCATTCACTCCATGTTCATGGTTTGACAAACACACTCTCTCCCTCCTATAACGTGCCCTCCATCTGCAGTGCTGTTGTACTAGAGGACACTTCCAAGAGCAATTAATTAAATATGTACATTACGTACAATAAATATGTACAGTTCTGGTGCAGGAAGGAGGTACTGTAACACGCACTTGGTGAAATGGCTTCACTGTACATCGTGCAGAAGTCTCCTCTGTCCCCTCTACACACTCCTGCCAGAGCTGCATTCTGCTGCTGCTGACTGCTCTGAAAAACGTCCAGAGGCTGGGGTCTGCAGCACAGCAGTGCAGAGAGATCCCGTGTCTGCCAACAGGGATTAACGCTGTCAGACGAGCTGTGCCACTAAACTACATAGAATGCCTTCCTTTTACATAAAAGCACACACCTCGTTGCCATGTTTTTAAGTTATAGTAGTACATTCTACTAAGTTCTGCAACAAGATCTGGCTGAAGTCAGCAAATTTGTCATTTGCTGATGTATTATTTAACTTTCCCCATATATCTTTACTTTCACAGACGAGTCCTTATCAGATACCAAACATTTATCTTTACATGTTTGCTGGAGAAATAAAAGTTAAAAACACAAAAAAAGCTCTGTGATTGTGCCAGATATTTGGTGGTTTATAACAGTGAGAGCAATACTTCCTCCTTCAAATGGGTGTTTTCTCATTTGTCACTCCGCCACACCTCTTATCAAGCACAATAAACATGTTTAAAGTGTCAAACCCTCTGGCCCGAGAGGACAACAGTTCAGCTGTGGCAGAAGCCCGGCAGCAGCTGACAGTGTCTGAAGTCAGAGCTTAGGGCAGCTGCCGAGCAAACGGGGCGCTCTCTTATGAATGACAGCCATTCACCTCCCCCTTGAACATCACATGAGCGCGGCCTCCTACTCAGCACAGCACAGCACAGCACAATATCACATTGTGTCTTCTGATACAGTAGAGCCTGGTGGGGAGGGAGACAAGAGATAACCTGGGCTGTGACCTTGGCAGCAAGAGGCGAAAGAGTTTGTGCAAGCAGGGGTTCACCTGAGCTGACACGCCAGAGTGTAATGGTGCAACGAAAGCAGCTACTTTTGGTTCCAACCTCATAGAAAATGTACTTCTGTGTCACGTAGCAGTAAGTAGGACAGCACTGGTCACTGGCATCATCATTTCTTTTTTAACCCTTCTCCACCCTTCACTCCTCTCTCCCACAGCTGCTTGTTCATCTGCTGTGAAAACAGACGATGCTAGGGGTCCATATTGGGTCACGTTTGCTCATGACATACACGTGCGCAAAATGTAACCTTTTCTTTACAACCTTTTGTTACGGCACCTCTACCTTCGGGAGTCAACCTTTCACAATCTTGCCTCCGCCCCTCTCGCTGTGTTTCCTGACGCCGATGTCAGACAGAGAAATGAGAAAATGACCCAATTACACAGCAAACATGAGCAGCACTGGGAGGGCTGGTGAAGGGGGAGCAGAGGAGCTGATGGTGGGAAAGAGGAGAGGGGAGGGGTCCGGAGTTTAGAAGCTGCAGTGACATAATAACTACGGGACTCTTGGTCATTTTAAAAGAGAAGAAAATAATGACAGAAACAGCCAGATTTGGTTGACAAATGTGTTGCGTTAAACAGGTAAACTGCTGTATAAATTCACAGAAGCACGTGATACTCAGAGTGAAAACAGTGACATCCCTTGGTGGCATCAGTGCCAGTTGGCACAGAGCTGGATGCTGCAGAAGATGCGTGGCTGCTGCAGAGTCTCTGTAGGCCAATCAATGCTGCTGCCATTGATTCATAGGCAGCAACTCTGATGCTACTGTATATGCAGAGCATTGGATCATAAAAAAAAAAAAGCCATGCTGGTAAACAAAGAGAGCGAGGACCACATCCTCCCACAGCAACAAGACGTGCAGCTGGAACTGACGATGAAATACTTGCTCATTCATCGTCATCAAACCACAGGAATGTCTGTTTCTGACAGACAGCTGGAGGAACATGTGCTGCGGTGGCTGAGTGTACACACAAATACTGTGCATACAGCACACACACACGTCAGCACCCAGACTGCATCAAGAGCAGGAGAAAAACATTCACATTGGTTACAATAATAACCTGCTCCGGTTGAGAAACTCTTCCCACTGCATCCATACATTCCTGGTGATGTGACTCTTATTACAGCCACTGCCTTATAGATCACACACATTCAGCATGAATGGCAAGGTGATAGATGTCTACTCACAAGTGCTCCTGAATTCTGTGCTGGGATCAGTGAAAAAAAGGCAGATATTCTCTTTGGTTCGCACTTGTTCCGCCTCTCTGCTCCGCTCGTCCTTCACCGGCAGAATAAAGAGGCCGAGTGGCTGAAGACAGACAGAGACCTGCAGTGCTGGAACTCTGTCAGTAGGTTATGCTAATGCCTGGATCTGCTTTGCCTCCGTTTCTGTCCTCCCGCCCTGCCTCCCTCCCTCACAGTTTCCTCCAAGGTCAGTGGGTAGAACTACCTATTCGACTCCTCCCTTAGTGGACAATCCCTCCCCACCCTCCCCACCCCATCCGGGCAGTAATTACCGTCATGATCCAGATTAACTCCTGGGTGTGCACTTGTTGTGCCTCGCTGGGCCGGGCTGGACTCAGCTAGCTGAGCCGGGAATGGACAACACACAGACAGGATTACTGTGTGTGTGTGTGTGTGTGGGGGGGGCCAGACAGGACGGGATGGGACACCCTTAAACTCCGCAGTGGACAAGACAGAGACAGAGAGTGAGAAAAAGACACTAACAGCAGGAATATTACAAACATGCATCTGTAAGGACAGAAGCGTGCAGGCATGTCAGACCTGGGGAGCATGTCTGGAATGCACAGCGTGATATAAACCAATGACACGCAGATTAAAATGATCAATGTTACATGAGGGGAAAATAAAGCCCGACATTAAAGACGATCCTTGAGAATTTAAACTGATCTGCTCACATGTACGGTCTCTGCCATAGACTGTGTGTAAAAGCCATGTTGATTTTCAGTGATGTGGACATAAACGCTGGATTCTCACACAGTCGTGGAAGAGACCGGTGTTAAACATCTTGGGACTGACTGGAGATCAGCCCCGAAGAGACACAGTTATAGCAGGAAGTGATCACCTGCTCACCAAACACTTCTCAGTGTTTAAACGGACACCGGGCTGTATTCTCTGATTCATGTGCTATATAAACACAACCAGGCTGTGAAAAGATCAATGCAGCGGCTACTCGAGTGTGTGCACTGCCTACTTCTCGCTGAGTGCAGCCCCCCGGAGTGACTTCAGGAGCTCTGCGGGCTGTTCTGCAGCTGTTTCACTCAGTGGCCTTAGATCCTGTGATGGGATTAGAGGGGGAGAAGCGTCTGATGGAATGAGAGAACTCTGGATATGAGCAGGAAGTACTCTTTTAGTCGCAGCAGTACATCTATTCACGTTGATCGAACCCAAAGTGAGCTCCAGCTGATTCAGTTCATTAGTTTGGGGGAAATGCTGCGTTTTCAGTAACAGCGACAATTTTACTACTGTACACATGCTATTGCCTACTAAGTTTCTTATTTTCTGCCTATTGCTCATTATATCAGAAGCATCACTGATCAACACGGAATACTTCACAAAGCACTGCTTCCACAGAGATTGGATATTACATAATCATACACATTTCCCTCCATTATTGTGTGACATGTTCACAGTTCCTCCATTATTGGTGCAAAGCACATAAAACATCCTCCAGTCAGAGGCTCCTAGAAACATCCTTAGGAATTAGTTACATCATCCTCAGCCAAGGGAGCAGTCTTTGTTGAGCGGATTCGTTTTTCTTGTCATGTACTGACACCCTCTGGTTGTTCGTGGTAATTACAAGACCTGCAAGAGTTCTTATAATATTGAATGAATAACATGAGCTACGATGCGTGTATGATGTGTTTCAGCAATTCAACTCCAAATTAATATATTCAAATAAAAATATATCAGTGCCACTGTCAGGGTCTACAAATGTAATGGATGTGATGGCAATAATGTGAGAGAACTCAAAAGACAGTGTCAACACATCAAATTGTACCCAGAATTATGATTACGCACTTAAAATCCCAGGACACACCAAGTAACAATTTCTTTTTTTTTGTATTTCAAGAATTTTGGAACAGCATGCGCAAAAACAGACAAAAGAAATACAATAATTGAACATGCAACATCAATCACACATGAAGTTGGGCCAGCCAACAGATCATTTTCACAAAATACAAGACAAAGAAAATGGATGAACAGAACAACACCACCAAAATATATATAATAATAAAAAAGAACTGAGGATGAACACAGGCAGATGGGGCTGTTGTTACAGTACAGAACCAGCAGATGGAGGCATACAGTTTGAGATTGGTAACACATGAACATGTCTTGTGAATGGACAGAGAACAGAAACTAACCAATTTCCCTGCATAGAAAAAGAAACTCCATAACATGACAATGTTTGATCACCTGTTAGCTGGATGAAATATCAACAGCCATATTCTAATTTAGGCTGTTAATCACAAGCTTAGACACTATGTGACAGAAAGAATGACAAGTAAAAGAGGACACGCAGAGAACTGCTATCATTCCATGTACATAATCTGTCCAGGTGAATCCAAAAGGCACATCATATTGCAAACAAGAAAAGGGATAGAAAAGACTCTGGTAACATCGTGCATGTTTAAACTAACTGCCAAGAGTTGGTGCTTGTATGGGGAAGATTTATAATCCATCTCATACTACTGGTACACACTCCAAAAAAGCCCTGCTTTTAAAACCCATCATTTTCTCTTTTATTTCCTTTAAATAAAATTTACGTTGCGACTTTATGTTGGGAGAAGGGTCAAAAACAGGTGACCTAGAATGATTTCCAACCAGTACGATGATGAAGAGACATTTAAGGTTATTACATGAGGCAAGATAAATCCAAAAAGCACATAATCATGACTGGTAGAAGTAAACCATAAATGACAACAAATACAGTACAGTTTTTGTTTCCTTACTGTGCTAACAAAAAGGCAAAACAAACTTTGAATACTGCATGAAACAGAGATGGTGGTTCAGTTAATAGTCGGTACAGTTTAAAGTTAAAACAGACTACTGGTCTCTATGACTTTCCCTCATTATCAGTTCTTCCTCACACCTATTAAAATGTTCTTAACACTGATTTTCTCTGAATCTCTTTTCGAATGACCTGAGCTGTACCAAGTAGTCTGCATACAGTGCATCAAATGACAACCAAATACTGAGTACATACAATACACCCTAACTGTCACGTACATACTGAGATTCTTCATTCATTGTTTATAACACATTGGTGCCTGTATCTCTATGGCAGGTTTGAAGATTAATGTGATTTCAAGGCCATTTTCTCATGTTTGTCTAGCCGCCTGTTACGCTACTAAACATAAAGAAAAAACACAGGACATGAATGCAAGTTGTCCACAAAAAAAAAGTATGTACTGTAAGCCAAAGCCTAAACGCAGACTAACTCTGTGCTACTGCATTAAATACAGAAAGAATACGTAGTGTTTATGAGTGTTATTAGTCTCTGTGGATGCCCCTTTGTGCCTTATGTCTGAACTGACTCGCTGGCTGTGAACCTTGACCTTTACTGTAGGCGTGTACAGTAGATTGGGTCGGGTGAACTACATCACAGTGTCAAGGCATGGCATGGCATGGCTCATCATGGCAGAAAACACGGAGTAGCACCTGATGGTGATAAAGAGGTTAAGGGCCTGCAACAACCAATACCTGTGTGGTAGTTTAAGGAATGCAATTAAAAAAGACATTTCTTTAAATGACATGTCGCTTAGGGGGGAATGTCCGTCTCGTGAAGGCAGCATGAGAATGAAACCATGACGCAGAATACTAAGTCCAAAGAAATGCAGCAAAAAAAAGTCCAGAATGTGGATCCACAGTGGCCAGAACTTGGCATGCTCCTTCCCTGATCCACAATGAAGTGCAGGACAGACACATGGGGAGTCCAGACATGTCATCTCCATCTCTTTTTAAAAAGGTGCAGCGTAGAACTGCTCATATTGCTCTTCATTTCATTACACTCTCTCTGATTTGACACGCTGCAGTTGATGGGATTCTTTCCTCTGATCAGTCTAGGAGCTGTACCGTCAATGCTGTCAATCAGCAGCCTCTTCAGGTAGAAATCTCTATTAGCCACCTCTTCACTTCAGTTTAGCAGGACTATCTCTCTGCTGTACACCCTCGGGGACTTCCATGGGAAGTATTGTCAGATTAGGCGAAGCAGGCAGGCAGGGTCAGTGGCATGACTGGTTAGAGCTACAGGCTGGAGGCCGGGGCTTCAGCTGTGGTAGCTGGGCACAGCTGCCTGTTTCTGGGAGAGACGCAACAGCTCCTCCCTGATGGCCTTGATCAGGGAGGCAGAGGAGTGGGTGGGAGGAGATATATCCAGGGGCGGTGGGGCCGACAGATAGCCCACCCCCGGGATGTCTAGGTGGGCGGGGGGTGCAGAAGGCTCCCTGGTGCCACTCCTGGGCGTCTGGAAGATAGAGGAGGACGAGTAGTCAGGACAGTCCAGGAACTGAAGGCAGAAAGGAAGAAGGGAGACGAGGAGGAAAAATATTTTAGAAGAAAATAGAGAAAAAATGAACAATGTAGAATATCAAGTGACAGAACAGAGAGTGGGAGAGAAGAGAGAACTAGAAGATATTTTTAGAGAAACATAGCAGTATAAGAAAACTAAACACACATATATGAGAGAGAGAGAGAGAGAGAGAGAGAGAGAGCTTCAAGGAGTGATGCCATAACTCTATATTCCAGAGAGATGATAACAACCAAGTCTGTTTCTTAATACTGTTATTAGCACTTTCTCTAGAATTTCTGCCGTTCTCAGCCTCAAGCATGTTGGTTCCTACTGAAGATGTTAATCTTTAAAATCAGGTGCCAACATATATAGATTAATCTTTTTAAAAAGCTCGGTAAAAAAACTGATGGTCACTGAAACTTTTAGCGAATGGTACTCAAACCACCAAATTCTATTTTCAGCTGCAGACTTGTCATGGGATTTATTGACAATAAGACACATAAAATATCCCTTTAAAAGACAAAAATGAAAATAATTAAATGAAACAGAACATACTTTTTACAATTTCAGGTTTTAATGCATAGAAGACTAGACCTTTGTCTTGACCAAATCAAATCTGTTTCACTCACTGCATCTTTTTCCGGCTCTCCCCTGGAGAAATTGTCATCTTGGTAGTGGTTCCAGCCAATGCCTCCATTCTGGCCTGGAGCAGCCCTGACCCCTGCTGGGTAACCATTCAGCCGGCTGGACAATCCCACCTGTGTAAGATGATGGAGCTGGGCACCTACACACACACACACACACCACATCACATCACATCAGAGCTACAGTACCTGACACTCAATCCTCAGCACCCCTTTAACATACTTTGATGCAATCACTGCAGTCTGAAAAGCACTCTGTCTCTGCTGTGCTCTGTATGGTAAATGCCAGAATCCATTTGTATTTGTGTAAGTCACATGATGGCAGCAGCATCACGGCAGCTCCTTTAATAATTTAAGAAAGAGAAAAGGCTCTTTCAGTCTGACAGGTTGATGGGGTGGAGGTGTGTGTCTGTATTAAGGAACAGCGCTGTGGCCCACATCGAGAAGTAATTAAAAACACGGTGTGCACAGACAAACACTCTGTATGAAGACAAAAATTACCTAACATCTGAATCCAACAGTATTAGTAGGCATGTAAACCCATGTATGGCTGTTTGTATGTGTCTGCCTGTGTACAGTTTCTCCTTGTACCTGTAGTTCCCCCTACAGGTCGCGGCCTGGCAGATGAGGGGAGCTCTTCAGCGTAGAGGCCCCTGCTGGAGTACAGGCTGTCTGGCCGGAGCTGCTCACAATGTCCTGCTGTTTCTCCTGGTGGCAGGTAGCTCGAGCCAAGGCCCTGTCTGAAACACAAAGACATTTGTTTTCATTCTTCTTGGGTGAGATTTAATGAAAAATGTACTGTGACAAATTTATTGTAATTCTCTCTACACTGTCACATCAACACAGCCTGAAAAATCTGAATGTCCAAGCAGCGACATCGTGAACATCTGCGGGTGCCGACGCTCAGATGTTTTCACTGTAAAGACCAATCACATTCTTTATGGTTAAGCAAACTAATGAAACCTGCCGAACTGATATTGTACAGTGCAGAATACAATTTTTGTATGTGAGAGGACAGCTGTATTGGACAATAAATACTGTGTATGTTGTGTATTTGTGTTGGTGTTTGCATGCATGGCCGTGCTAACAACAGGGCCGTCAGTCACCCTGATTCTACAGTCTTCCACTGTATGTGCTAGAAGATATAACTTCATACAGTACAAGGTAAAACCAAGTGGTTGACAGCCGCTGATGACACTTTAGTTCCACTGTGCTCACAAGTTGTTTGACAACAAATACATTGTTCCGCTTTCCTTTGGCTGCTCTGCTCTCTAGAAAACCAACTGACTTGACCCTCACACATTACGACATGAATGTGTGTATCTTGGACCCAGTTAAGAGACCACTGCTTGGACCTGATCCATTAAACCAATCAAATATAGATGACTCTTCTTTCATTATTCATGAGGCCCAATTCACTGCATGCACCTTAAGGAAAACATTTCCACTGGTAAAGTGGTGGAAATCAGGCTGCCATGATCAATAAGAAATAATTTTGGTGAAGAAGAAGTGAATGTCAAATAAACACATTATTTATTCATTTATACACAAATACTAAATTTTAAACGACTGCTCTACTAACCTTGAAATCAGGCCTTGGACTGAAGGAGGGGACATGGCCAGCTCCGTGAACCTCTGGGAAAGACGAGCAAAGACACACAGTCCTTTGAGTAACAACAGTAATGACAAAGACCGAAGGGCAGCTAAACTACCTGACCGTTTGCATTTGTGGATCTCATGTATAATTAACTCCTAAAATATGTCTCAGCTTCCATACTCTGTTCAGATACAGCAGATAGACATATTGTAATTAATGCAAAGGGAGCTCGCAGTGGGTGTGGATTTCTTAGCACTGTGCCTTTTGCTATGTACAATATATTTGGGCAGTGGGGCTCACCTCGAATATTCTAGTAAACAGTGTTGTTTTCATCAAGCATAGTTTTGTTGGATAACTTTCTTTTACAGTTGACCTTTTACAGCATATTAAAGCACTGAACCCTCAAAAGCAGAAAAAAGCTTTTTATGGCTCCACTGCCCACTGTCAAGTCTCTCTTCATCCCCCCCTATACAGGACGGAGAGGTGATTAAAGTATGAAGCTGTATGAAGCTGTATAATGCATTTCAGCATGGATTTTAAGAACGCACATGAGACGTTCAGTTACCATACGGATAATTCAAGTTTAGTTAAGAAAAGAATATGTTTAGTTTTAGTACCAAAAAACAAAACATAACCATGGAATACTATACAGTACTTCTTGTTCCCACTGAGAGGGTGGAATGCATGGTTGCATCTGCAAAATACTGATGACATTTATTCAACAGTCATAATGCTGACAGCATATGCCTCACTGCTAATCTAATCTGAGTGATTTAATGGCAAAAATCTTTACAGCTTCCTGTACCACTAATATAATGCTCTGCCAACTCATAACTTGTTTTCACATATAATGCCCATGGGCACTGAAAACCTTAAACTTCATTTTAGCTCAGCTCTAAACTTCAGTATGAATTTAAAAGAAGGGATAAGCTATAGATAACTTGTACTTTGTCTCTTGTCAGTTCTCCCCATAACATGAAACACTACTAAAACAGTGTGTTGTGCATGCATAGTATTACTAACTCCATTTTAATGTCTGAACAAACTGCATAAACTGGTCTTTGTATGGCGCTGCTTTGCACAGACTTCTCTTCGATAAATAGCCTAAATGTAAGTACAAAAAAAAACACTGAGCTTCTTTTCCCAGCAGCCTTCCGAGTAGTTACATGACTGTACCTCCTCTGAAACCTGCCTACTCTGACAGGAGCTAATGCAGATCAAGCATACGCAGGGCATATTACTGTAGAGTCTTAGGAGTTGTAGATAGCTGATGGGTTGTGAGGTCGCAGCTCCATCGAGGCGACAGATGGAGGAATACTTAACTGATTAGTTTGCTAAGAGGACACGATTAAACTTGAAGCTATAGGCTTCATGCTGGGAATGAGCTGAAGAAAAACCTTGAGAAAGGGAGGAGATAGTGAATACAAAGGACTTTACATGCATCTTTTTACTGTTTTGCTGTTCTGATATTACAAATGTAAACAGGGAGCCTAATTCTCTTAATCTGACCCCATATTAGTGAAACGAAGATGCATGCCAGAATACAGTTCACAGGAACTTAAACCTGCTAGTGCTTAGATGCTGTGGACAACCACGTGTTGCTAACACATCATTTTGTTCAGTGCAACACAAAAGCAGTATGAGTTGATGTTGACTGAGTTATATTTCTATCTATCAAAAGTATCCTGTAGATATAAGTGCCAGGGGTGGCTACTTACACCAGGGAAAGGGCCAAGAGGTTGGTAGGAGGGACCCCAAGGTCTGGGGCCACGGCCTGGAGGGCTGGAGCTAGGAGGGTTGGTGTTGACCCCTGGGAGAGTGATCCCTGCTGTGCTGCCCTGAGAGGTGGGCGACACTAGGGCAAAGGCATCGTCCAGCAGGGAGTGCATCTGCTGCCGCGCCTCCTCAATGGAGGGCTGCGGGGGCATGTAGGGGGGTGGGGGAGGGGCATGGCCTGGAGGAGAGGAAGCGGGACCCAGGAAGACATCATCGGTGGGGGAGGGGCTCCTGTGAGGGGATCCTGGGCCTTGGTCTGGGTCCAACTGGAAAAAACAAGACATATTTGCAGGCAGTTGAAGACGTAGAGGTTATACAGTACGCCTGAGGTGGTACAAATGTGATTCTCCTGCACTACTCACTACGTAGGCCACGTTGTTCACTCCAGGGCACTTTCTATAACCAGCATCGTTGTCTTCATTGATGAGGTGGTCTTTGTCTGCTTCCATCATGCCTCCATTCAGCTGCTCTTTCATCCTCTGTTTGGGAGAGCGCCTCCCTCGGCCGCTGAAAAAACAATTTGAGAAATGTTAAATAAAACATTTACTTTAATTTACTTTAAGCCAGGCCAGAAAAAAATATAGTCAGCCCTACACACCCACGCTGTATACACAGATTGACAAACAAGTAAAATGACTCAAAACATGAGCCCTAACCTCTTCTTGGATCCTATGAATATGGGGGACATCTGGGCATCTGGGTCCAGGATCTTATCAATCTGTATCTGTGCTTTCTGATAGATGCGATCCTGGTCTCCTAGGCTGCTCGTCATGTCATCCATGGCAGGGAAGTCATAGTGGCCCTTCCTCTTGGCACGCAGACGTATCTTGTTACGATGGTGCTCAATCTCTGACTTGTGCCTCAGTGCCACCTGGATCTGAGGAGAAGGATGTTCGTGACAAACCACAACAACTACAGCAGCATTTGAGAATGAATAATGTCATTTAACATCTTTTAACCAGTAAATTAGTGAATTCAGTGTTCCAGAGGATTTGCAACACTGCCATCTGTTCCTATTAGGTCTTCTTTACACTGATAAAAGTAATAGAAGTCTTTGATTCCTGTGTACCTGACAAGCAAGAGTAAATTGGTCGCATTTTTTATCAATTTTCTGCCATTTGTTTGATACATTTTCTAGCAACGTGTCGTTCTCCACCGTTTTTAATGTCACTCAAATCAAGAACATTCTTGTCTTGCATATTTTAGACAGAAATACAATGTTTATAATTTTAGATTTGTTTATTTACTGATGAAAAGATCTGTTTTTGCCAGAGCGAACCTCTTTGTTGATTTGGTTGGTGTCAGTCAGTTTGCCATTGACAGGTGGGCTGTGCAGCGGTGGGACAGGCATGGGCTGCATGGCGATAAGCTGGACTTTGTTGGGGAGTCTCCTGCTTGCATCTGTGGCACGAGACATCCGATCAACATGTTCAAAGATGGAGGCTGAGGACAGCTGCTCGTTTGTACCATTCATAGGAGGAGGACCTGAGGAAGGAAGCAGATAAACGTGAGGTCATAACTCAGTCAGCACAAGAGCAGTCACTGCAAGTCAAAATGCTAATGTTGACTTAAACTAGGGGATAGATTACTGAGTGAGGATGAAACATTCACAAACTCTATGAAACATTTACCTTTTTATTTAACTGACACGACTATACTTAGAATATGACCTCTAACAGAAGTATGAAAAAAAATGTTTCCAGTGGGAACATGAAATGAACACTGGTTTCTAAAAGCTAAACTTCATTTCAAACAATTGCGTAGCCTTTGTTTGAGAAGTTGATTGTCTCTATACTGTGACTGACAGCTCAGCAGACAGTGATGGATGGTGAGAACAAGCGGAGCACAAAACTACCACCGAAACAGACAGACAACACACACAGACACAGCTGCTGGAGGTCAGGCCTGAGGTCTACAGAGACTCCAACGAAAAGAGGAAAAACTCTTACCGATTCTATTCTTTCCTGCAAACCGCAATAGGAAAAACAATATAGGAAAAACTGTTTTATTGAGGTGAAAGAGATCAAAAAAGCACCTAGATAGAAGATAAAAGTTATTACTGTATGTTGGCAATAAAAATTTAATTCAGGTCTGGCCACAATGAGTGCAGTTTAAACTTTTAGAAATGAAAATAAAAATAAAGGGAGAAGCAAAGACAGAAGATACATTTCCACAGCTGATAAAAGCAAACCTCGTCTGGCCTTGTGAAGTTCATTAATCAGAGAGAAGAAAGGAAAGAGCTGCTTCTGATGAGCAGAACATGCACCAATCAAAACACAGGCAAAAAGAAAGACTCTACATTACATAATACTGAGTGTGTCTTATATACAACCTACTTATAAACACTGTGGCAGAGTATATACAGTCCCAGGCTGAGATTTATCAATAACAAAACAGAGACCATTCCTTTGTGGGTGAGTCAGGCTGTAGTCTGTGTGCCTGACTGCCTCTGGCTCCAGCACATAGTCACTGAGTGGCAATGCAGGCTTGAATCTATCAACAAGCTGTCACATAGATTCACTTCAGCTATGTTTCCCTCTGCTATTCACTTCTCTCTCTCTGGAGTTCTTTTGACCACCGAATAGAGTTTATACCAGGTGTTTCTTTTACCCTCACTGTTCCACTCTTTATGTCATTGCTTGGGTTGACGCTGCACTTTTCCTCAGTCTTTCTCTGCTTTGTCCTTTTTCGCTGATCCCAATCTGGCCCCCTTGTCAATCAAATCACGCCAGTTTGAGTTGCTCTGTCTTCTATCTCTTTATGTCTGCCCAGTCCCTTCCATTTCCTCCTGCCCCTCCCCCCTCGTGTTTGCTCCCTGTGTTTGAAGGAGCGATGTGAGTGTTGCCAAGGCCACTTGCCATTTAAAACATTGATGGGGACTTTACGGGTCTGCTTGCTGTCGCTGGGCGTGGCGTGGGCTCTCAGGTTCTCCTCAGTTGATTCCCGCTCACTGGAACGGTCACTTACCACCGAGTCACCGTCTGATGGCGAGATCCTACCCAGAGAAACCACACACACGCACGTACACACACACATGAATAATAGAAGTCCAAGAATACACTAACATGCTGAAATGCTATGCATAAATGAAAATAGTGCTTTTCCAGAAAGGTAAAAACTGGGAGGACTTGTATTAAATGTATTAAAGTATTTCCACTGACAGAATTATTAAATTCTCAATTAATTTGTCCTTGGTAACAACCAATTTTAGTATGTGCAATAAATAAGTTCACTACTATTGTTTTGATGTCATATGTCTATTAACCAGAGCAGTTTGTGAGCTGGGAGATGTTGGTAATTGTTCACAAACTCTTTTGAACACATAATAACAACAAAAATACCTCTATGAAACCCAGCTATGGTAACATTTAAGTATTGATACTAGTAAATATAGTATGTGTATGTTATCATAACTTAATATAAGTGTATATATATATATATATATATATATATATATATATATACACACTACCGTTCAAAAGTTTGGGGTCACATTGAAATGTCCTTATTTTTGAAGGAAAAGCACTGTACTTTTCAATGAAGATGA
>JAVQJL010100876.1:0-11076 GCA_036024295.1 Nannoperca obscura | reverse complement strand
TAATCTTTTTAATTTAATCTCTCTTCGTTTTCTATTTGGACTTTGCATTTTCTGTTTGGACTTTGCGTTTTCTATTTGGACTTTTAATTTGAAATATGACCAAAGATATCCTCCATACTAATGACCATGCTCTTGTAACATAAATATAACTATGGAACATTTTCTGTTTTCCATCTAAAAACATAATTGGAACTCTTATGACATGAGATTAATTTGCATAAAGTAAGCTAAATCCAACACTTTTAGAATATTTCACAGCAGAATTTAAATGTCCATAAATGTAGCTGTCAAAGATCCCAGGTATTTTCAGAAAATACATCAATATCTCCGATTTTTTATTTGAGAAATGAAAAATAAATCAAAAGGGTTTAAAGAAAGAGTTTATGTAAATGGTAATGAATGCCTTTGAACATTAAGTAATACAGGTTTGATAGACTTGGCATTTGAAAACTAAGGCTAACAAGTGACAAGTGATAAATGTAACGCAAAACTATGAAATCTAAATATCCTGATGTGTTCAAACGAATGCTCACCTTTGTGTCATTTATTCCGTTTTCCTTTAATGATTGAACATTCGTACAGTGTTCTTGTGTGTACTTTAATCTAGCACGCATCCTCGTTCCCCGAGACACAACACAAATAGGCAGCTGCATGTAGTCAGCGGTGATGAAATTAAAAAAACATGACTTTTCTAGGTTTTACAAAGATTAAATGGTTTAAAAATATACAATACCAAATGTCCTTATTGATCATGTTTATAATTGGAGGTGTCTTGTCAACAGTTGTTTTTCTAATACGTTTCTTTAACAATGGCGGTCTATGGGGAAATGCTTTTTGGACTGAAGGGGATTTTCGGCTACCGTGAGTGGCCACTGGGAAAATGTAAGCAAGGCTCAGCGTGGCGCCATATCCTGTTCATATAATACATCCACAGTGTTGAGTAGGTCATATTAGTACAGCTGACGTGGCTCTGCTTGGTTCTGGTGTTGCAGCTAGCAGGTGAGTCCTCAGGTTTGTTGTTTAACACACACTGCCTCCCAGATTCTTTGGTGTTGTGATGATCCGATCAGCACAGCTTTGTGCTGCTGTTTTATTTATCAGCTTGGTTCACTGATAGGTCAATAGGGCATGCAACAGGTCAAGCTGACAGTGAATAAGAGCCCCCTCTGCTGGACCACAAGGCAAACTACTTCAAATGGTCTGTTGCGGTTATAACCCTTACATGTTGAAATCAAACGGGTCATTACAGAATATTACATTTTCCCCCACTTTCGTACAAAAGTTCGGATTTCGAATAAAAAAGCTATAGATGAAAAATGAGTTTAAGGCAGTTTACTGAGAAGATTAGAATACGTGGATTACACGTCAGTGTAAATTTGTTTCAGCTTGAGTTTTAAAAAAAATGATTAGCTAGTGTGCTCGTACAAGATCAGGGAATCTTTCAGTATTTCAACTGAAAGTCTTTAAGTACACGTGGTGTTTCATTTTTGCATATATTCAGGTATGAGTAAAGGGAGTTTCAGTAATTATTCATTTTTATCAGTTTTATTGTCATCACCAAATTGAGACAGAGAAATATAGCGTGTCAGAATATATTTTGGCTTTTGTTTTCAACAAATCCAATACATGGCTTCGAATAAATCCGTGTTAAATTCACAAATACATCAACCAATAATAAATAAATAATCTTCAAAATTGGCAAATAAATACTTAAATAAATTAATAAATACACAAATAGATTATTTAATGAATAAGAAATGTTTGAGGTAAATTAAGAGCTAGTTGACTTGACTAAAATAATGCTTGCATGTAAATTATTGCAATTCAATTTATAAAAAACAATATAAAATATTTTATGTTTTTGATCAACAATGAGATTTTTATGAATTTCATACATAATTCCTGAAAAGTTTCAAATTAGATTATTGCTTATATCAAAAGGCAGGGTTATGATGCATGCATGTGACAAGCCTGAGAAGTGAAGTGGCAAGCTTTTCTCTGACTTTGGACATGTGGACTATTAAAAAGTGTATAAATAGAAATGAAAAAGAAGAATGTTTCCCAATCAGTCCTCAGAGCTGCAGTCGTCTTCTGCTTGGTACCCTTTGAAGCAGGCCGACTCGTAGTGCTTGTTCAGGTAGGACTTGAGTGCAAAGCTTTTGTGGCAGCGTTTGCAGGAGTAGTGCTTGAAGGCCGAGTGTGTCTGCATGTGGGCACGCAGGTTGGAGCGGTCGGCGAAGGCTTTGCCACAGTGGGCGCAGGCGAATGGTTTCTCCCCTGTGTGGGACCTCATGTGGCCCTGCAGGAGCCAGGGTCGACTGAAGGCTTTACCGCACACCGTGCAGTCGTGCTTCAGGTCATGGGTCAGCATGTGCATAGCCAGTGCTGGCATGGACACGTACACCTTGTGGCAGGTGGGACACTTCCTGGCCTGCTGGCTGTCCAGGCTACGGTGAGTCTGCTTGTGTCTACTCAGATTGGAGGACGTAGCATAAGACTTGCCGCACTCACCGCACGCGTGGCGCCCTTTGGATTTTCCTTTGGAAGGGCTGCAGTCTGCAGAGCCGACACCCTCACTGCTGTCCGATTGACTGCCTCCCTTGCGGGGACACCTCTGGTTGGGTCTCCGGCGGGACCGGCCATCAGAGATTAGGAAGGCGTCAATGGTGCACGCCTCCAACTCAGGGACGCTACAGTCTGACTCGACTGTGTCGCTGGAGACAGGGCTATCCGGATGCTCCATGTCATGGTCGGAGAACTCTTCCCCACCGCTGCCTCCTGGGGAGTACAGGGGCACTGAGGAGAGCCCGGTCTGCTCATGACCTGGCTCCTTTGTGCTCTGCAAAACTGAGGGGATGATATAATCGTGGATGTAGCCTGTGGAAAGAAACAGACATTTAATAAAGAGATTTCTTTCATGGGAATATATGAATGGAACATCTTCATGATCTTAATAACCTCTGAGGAAAAGTGCCCTCTTACCCAAACCTCTAATCAATATGAATCCGATACAGGAAGCTATTTGTAAGTGCCAGATTCAGCAAGCTTTGGGAATGAAATATTAATGAGTCGTTGGTGCACAGTTGTGCTTGATCAGTACTTCCACTGGCTCCAACAAGTGCTATCATAAGAAACTAAAATCTGAAAGGTAGTCGAATATAAGTCAGCCACAATGTGCTGACATTGACAAAACAATCACAGAGCAGTAGTTTGGCTCTGGATCGATCCACCTGTCGCCACCTCACAGCGGCAGCAGCTACACGTCTGAATCTGTGAACGGGGGAGGGCGGGGGGGTGATCAAAACAGAGCGTCTCAGCAGTGAAATCCCCTCAATCACTAAATCATTTTAATCAGATCATTCCCCATCTGTGCCGTTTTCGAGAGTGTTCATGAGTATGGTAAGGGGGAGATTGAGTGACAGGTGGGGGACTGCGATTTGGCAAAGAGGGAAGGGAGGGCTGGGCGTGTGTGTGTTTGGTGGGGGGGAGGGGGGCTGCTGTCTGATCTTGACAGCAGTCAATGGTATATTGAGCCCATTCCCCCCCCCCCCCCCCCCCACACACACACACACACTGAACACAAAGGGAAGCAGACAGCTGGCATCCTAAATCTGGGGGACAAATGATTCAACTCAAACACAAGATCTGTGATGCTGGTGGTGGTGGTGGGGGGGGGGGGGTGAATCCGCTCAAAGCACACATTTCTTTGGATGTTTCTCAAAGCCAAACACTCACACACACACACCATATTGTTTATATTGCAGGGTTATTCTCACATCCAGCCTCTATAGAAATCCCACAGATGAAAATCTACTGTCTGCCAATGTACTGCTCATGTTGCACTTTATTGAATTACCTGCAGCACTCTCTATTTTCCAGTCAATACCCATCCTCTAAAAACCCTGTTCCATCACCTCTCGCTACTCCACATATGGATTGTGTTGCTGCAATCCTACTCCCTGTGGCTATCTAACATCCTGCAGGATCAGATGGAGAGAGATGGAGAGATGAACGAGGAGGGGGGGTTGATGATAAGAGGGGAGACTCAAGGGCAACTGCACCATCTAAGGACAACACAGTCTCATGTGGCTATCTGCTTTCTCCCGAGTTCTTTTCCCCAACAAAGGCTTGCATCAGATGTTGTGCCTTATGGCCGTGTACACATACATCTCATAATTCATGTACACAATAGTATTAAAGCCAAAGGCTGATGTGTGATCTGGTTTGAGTATTAAGCAGATTGGGCCAGCGTGACCTGAATACTATTTAGCATCCGCTGAGTTAGAAAACAAAAGTCCTGAGGCATACAGAAGGGGGTTTGAGCCATGCCTGTGGGGGGTTTGGGGGTTTCCAAGAGTGACTGGTTAGTAGAGACAACAACAAGAATATTTTTGCATGAATCCCTGTCTGGTATTTTAGATTGTTTTGCTCTCATTTATTGTGCAAAAGACTATATGGATCATCTCCAAATGAAGTAATCAATAGCTACTGCAGCAGAAATATGAAAAGGAAAGTTGAAAACATAACTCAGAGACATGTCGACTCACCATTTTCACTCAAACGCACCGCCAAGTTGGTGGCAGACTCTGTGATGGCATGTGTCACAGTGTAAGAGTCGTCCCAGTGCTGCTGCTGCTGATGGTAGTAGTTGGAAGACGAGAAATCGTGAACCTTCGGCTGCTTCACCAAAAAGGAACGTGGCATTTTTTCCCCTGATGAAAAACTGATGCTAGAGCCTCATAGAAAAATGTGAACAGACTGATGATAAAAAAAAAGAAAACTGCAAAAATGTACTGAGCTTCCAGGCGGCCTTCTTGAACAGGCCAAACAACGGAGGATTGAAAAAAAAGATTTACAATAAATCTGTCCTGGAAATGGTTTAAAGCCAGAGGGAAAGAGAAAGAAAAAACGTAGTGAAAGCAACAGAGAGAGAGAGAGAGAGAGAGAGAGAGAGAGAGAGAGAGAAAGCACAGGACAGGGAGGATTGAGAGGAAGACAGAAAGTGGTGAAGGAGAAACAGAGGCAGAGAAGAGAGAGAGAGAGAGAGAGAGAGAGATGGCTGGACTAGCTGAGCTCAGCACTACTGCAGCCTTTTATATGTGGGGCACGAGCCCCAAAGATCAGGTGGTGCTTTGGAAGAGGGAGCTGCTTAGCATTAATCCATCAAACATCCCCGGGGACACACATCAAATTACCACGAGCCGTCTGTGCTTCTCCCCGCACGCACACACACACACACACACACACACACACACACACACACACACACACACACACACACACACACAGCAGTCAACTAACCCAAATCCTCCTCCTTCCTTTCACCCCTCTGTCTTCCCTCTCCCAGGGAAGGAGAGCAGACAATAGTGGTGCAGAAGCACGTGGGTGACACTACACACAACATCTTGTCCTCCATTGTCTTTCAATGAAGTAGCTAACACAATTTATGCTGCCCCAAACACACACCCCTTTCCCCCTAACACCACCACCACCTCTGATATTTCATCATCATCATCATCATCCACACATCCAGCTCATTATTAAAATGTTAACCTGCCAGAACATGGCCTTAGTATGTAAATCAGAATATTGTGTTCATTTTGATCACATTCAAGTCAGAGTTACTATTACATACATACAAGTATCTACATCCAGATCCCTTTTTTTCTCATTTGGATCAAAGTAAATCCTACAGAGCACATTGGCTAGAGAAGTGGGCATTTTTTGTCACTCTGCACATTACTTTACATTATTTGTTTGATTGTAAATTGTACAAATAAATAAAAGTCTAGCTAGTTAAACTACTTAGTGATCATTTTGTCACAGAACATTGAAAGACCCACAAAATAAAGCATCAGCGTAAAAAACTATTATTTTGGTACCAATGCCAAACCTTAGAGCATATTGAATACCCAACATACCCGTCCATGACATTCATTGTGTATTGACAGTCTGTTAAAAGTTATATGAATTGATTTTCTTGATAGATTACATATAATATATGTATCCATATATATATATATATATATAATATATAATATAATAAAGCATATATATCAAAAGCGTAAACACAAGGCCCACTGGGGGTATGTAATGCAAATACAATTGCATTTATTTACATATTTAGCTGTTAGACATTTTGTGACATCAGCCTCCAGGTGTAACATTTCAAATTTTCACTTCCATCTTCTCTGCATGTCCCTTTTTTATGTCTCTCTGAAGACCCCTCAGCCCTCCATAGAACCATATAATGGTCATCTGGATAAAAAGGCCCCCACGGTGACTTCCGGTCAGACGGCTGTGACAGGCTGACCCCGGGTGCCTGCAGGGTCACGGGGTCAAATTCTGGTTGGGTGGAGAGACAGCAGCTTAAATGCAGCCTGGACAGCTCACGCACAGATGGCTTTGCAAGGTACAGTTCAGTATGACTGGATAATACAAAATATATAATCCCACAGACAGATGTGGGGGGGGGGCTCATTCAGTACCTCATGCTTACAGACGATAAGTCATTTCTGGTCTGGTCTACTGTAAGAGCAGCTCAGAGGTGCTGACCAAAATCTTAAAGTATGAAACAAAACATCTTTATTTTTTTTATTTCAACAATTCATATGAAAAGACCAAACTAACAATGAATATTTCTACTAACAAATATTGTGTGTGTATTAAAGCATGATATTTCTTCTTCCTCTGAGCCATAGAGCTCCACTGCAAAAACTATTCAAATCACACGAATGAGCAACACTGGGTGACCATTACTTTTCAACATTAAACTTCTGAGTTTCTTGAGGAAGTGCAGTCTCTGTTAAAAGTGTTAAAAAACTGAGACCATTTTAACATTTGCTATGAGCTGTTGGTTTCAGTGTGAAAAACTAAAACTTGTAAAGTTACTAGCGTACATTTAAATGATCTTTGCCACGTGTATCAAGTCAGATCAGGGATGCAAACACTTTTGTCAAAGGTAAGACGATAAAAGAGAGACCTACCCAAAGGGAAAATAATCATGTGACTAGAGCTTTCCACGTGGATATGGAGTAGCCAGCTAGTGGGGAAAAGTAGCTGGCTAGGGGAGAACATTTTTGGCAGTTAAAGCCCAGATTTGGTGGCCTCTGGCACACACTAATGCCACTATTAAATCATATACACTGGTACTCAATCATATATTAGTGCTGGAAGTTCCATTACATCCGATTTTATTTTTAAAACATGATTTGGGGCAACTAATATTTTCCTCACATGACACAGGCCTGTTTCTTTGACAGCATTGCTTGTTTTTAGTCTTTGTTTGCATCTTAGAGATGCTGTGCTGTAAAAGATGCACTGTAAATAAAGATCATTCACTCATTCATTCATTTATTAAGCCCATTAACTTGGGGGGGAGAGTAACATAATAATGCTTTGAAGTGGAGGCTAGTGTTCATAAAATGTAATGCATAGCGAATCGCAACTTGTTAATTAAAACTGCTCTGGCATGGAGTGCAATAACATTACATCCATAACATACAGAGCTAATGATTGTAAAAGTCAAAACTAAATTCAGCCAACAGAAAAAAGCAAATGCCCAACCCAGGTGATCTCGCCACTCGCTGCTCAAAATGAGCCTTACAGTGCAGGGAGAGGGTGGTGTGTTCACAGACAAACACATTACTAGTGATGTAATGTGAGGTCCTCACAGCAGGTCCTGACAGATGAGTAGTTTTTTCTCAATGCAGTTCACTCATATGAGCAGGACAGAAATACACTGTAGTCAGTCAGTCCCCTCTCCAATTTGCCCTGCTGCCCCAACTACTCTCTAGAGCACTAAATATGAATTCATCCGCAGCTGAAAATAGTCCCCAACAAAGGCACTATTTCCTCTTTCTAGAGTAAGGTTTGTTAAAGCTACAGTGCCCTGCTGTTTAACAAAATCTTGTAATAAACTGTAGTTTTCTTTTAAAAATGAAACAATATATTTATGTGTTTTGTACATGTGTTTCAATCCTGCACACAGCAGTGATATCATGCATCAACAAACTGAGCAAAGCAGAGAGATTCCCCAGAGGATCGGCATGATAGCATCAAACAAAGCACAGACTAACATGGAAAACATGAACAAATAAGGCACATTTTGGCACAATACTTGACGTTCATTCTATAATTGTTCTGATAACGTCTTCCTCAAAGTACACAGGCAGAAGCTGAGTATCTCTGCTAGAGAAATCTGGTCATTGCTGTCCTTGTTTATGTGATACTGACTGCTGAGTCTGATTAAATGCATGTAAAGTAGCGTTGCAGAGAATGCACCCAGAGAATGTCTTTCTAAGCCTGTTGAGCTGTGATAAGTGAGATAATTTGTGTTAATCACATCCAGTGATTAGAGAGCCATGTGAAAAACAAACGCAGGTCCTTTTCACTGAGGCATCTTTTCAGCACCTCCACAAAAATCTCCCACTCCGCCATCTGACAGCGAGGCAGCTGCACGCCAGTGAATGAGAGTGATTGTCTCTTTTCTTCTAATCAGCACTTAGTGAGTGAGAAAAGGGAGAATATCCCCTCATCACTCTGCATGTTTTTTCAAGGGCGGATTCATTGTGGTTAGCTGCACAGAGTGGCTTGTGATTTATGTTCCAACACATTTCATACTTTTTGTTTTTTTAACCAACCAGCTTTTTGCAGATGGTGTTAGGAACGCTCCATTGAGATTTGTCCCTCACACTTCTCCACAGAAGCAAATAACAAAACACCTCAAGTCAATTTGGAAGTGAGTGAGTAAAGTCTCACACAATCGGCCACGTCCGCTCTGTGTCACCTCTTACTGGGAGGTGGAATGAGAGGTCAGCGTAGGAGATGAGGAAAAAACTCCCAGTTGTCAGGTGAGGTGACTGACAGGATAGAGTGGGGATTCTGGGAAGGCCAACAGGGACGCCAAAAAAAGGGGGAGGAGGCGCTGTACAACTGCATTTTAATCTAGTCAGACCTCAATCCTGATAAAAGGAACCTGTCCATCTCTCTCCTTTCCTTTCTGGGGGTCATCAATCACACGTGTCACTGGCCTCTGCGCCAATGGACGTCAGAGTCTCGGGGGAGCAGCCATGCAAGAGCTACAGATGCTGTCCAAAATGGAAAAAAATCTGAGCGATGAAAGGCTAGCAAGAATGAAGACATGCCTGAGGGCAGATGAACATATGAGATTGATATTGAAACAACAGGTGCATTCTATTTACTGCAAATATTCAAAATGATAAAAAACATTACTAATATGTTGAAAACTGCGACGGCATAATTTTTTTTTTTTTAATTATTTAATTATTTTTGTAATATTCCAAAAACTGGGATTAGAGTGGTAAAATTACAAGAAACAAACTTGGAAAGAGGAGTTTTCTCTCATACATTTGTGATTTCTTTTCTTGTAAATTCAAGACTTAAATCTCAAAGAATATCCTTTTTTTCCCTCTTAAATGTACAACGATAACCTTGAATGTTTTTTCTTGGAATATTACTCCCCTCTCTACGTGCAGGAACAATTTCTTGGTGGACAGCCAGCTTCCTGGCCAGAAGAAATACCTCCACCAGTCGACTCTCTCTAATATCACAAATTGTACATTTCTGTTTGTGTGTGACTTAACAAATATACAACATGTTCAGTCGTCAGCTTTACTGGAGTTTTTGAAAAGCTAGCTAGCTGTTTCCCCCTCTTTATTCCCATCGATAGCTGGATTTATTCTACCACATCTCAGCTGAACTCAGTCCTCACACAAGAACGATATTGATCCTCTTAGCTCACAACAAAAAACTACTGCTTCAACTGACAAATCCCTCCTTAGATCATTTTACGCAGTCTGTCAGTCTGTGATGCTAAATGCATTTCAGGAGTTCTTTTATGACAAAATGACAAATGTGTGAATACTCAATCTGCCTTGTATAATTCTAGCATAGTCAGTGACTTCATGCACCTAATGCCTTTAGACAACTACCAGACAGAATAAGAATTAAGACCTGTTTTTAAACAGGAACAGTAGTTATTCAATTCCAGTGTAGCTGTTGGACATTTCAGTTATCTGTGAGAATACAGAAATAAAGTTTGAGGGACAATTAGAGGCTCAGCGCATGCAAAAATAAAAATGCAGTGCTTCCATGTTAACAAAAGTGCAGACAGAGCTAAAAGATGTTTGTGAACAGTTTCTGAGCTCGTTGCTCTTCCCCAGGAAGCTGTGAGAACAACACATCATCAAACAACTAAATGGAAGTGGAAATGCAATAGCTGTATTTTTGATTGTTTTATATTTAGCCTGTATTTTACCAGGAAACCCCAGTCTCACATTAGACCAAAAAACTACTTTTTTTCACTTGCATCTGTTGGCTAGTAAGCAACTGCATGGCTAGATACCACAAGAGGAAAGTGGGTGAACAAATTGATCTGTTCATTTTCTCCATTTACAGGAGCTCGACCTGTACAAGGGCATTGTCTTGGCATGTTGAGAGCATTTCTGTGGAAAGCATCTCAGTTGCATCCTGTAAAAAATGATCATGCGGCACAGTTTATCGCCTCACAGTTCCTGTCCTAGTGTCCTTGGCACCTATTGACGGAGACCTCCACAGAGCCTGCCTGAATTCGTTTTCCCCGGACACTCGCCTTGGACTTCGTCCTGCCAGTAATGCTGCATATTTCTGGCCTGGGGCCTACACCGCTCCTCCATTTCTGTTCAATACACAATCAACTGATGGTGTCAGTGGGGGTGACATTGTCTCTACAAGTGTCATTCGCCGGCCTTGAGAGCACTTACACTAAATGGCTCTTCGCCAAATAGCCCTTCAGTGCTGGCCAGTTCAATTGCACTGTCAAAAGGAGAATTACCTGCCACGGGGCCCCAAATGGGAGCCTGATAAAGGACACCAGGAATCATTTAGGCTAATGTCTCTGCATTAAAGGAGCTTGTTTCACTAGCAGTTAGGAATCATGGCTAAATTGCCACATCTGCATGAACAAGGGCCGGAGTAAGCGTTGTCGATTTGTCCTAATTGAGAGGCACATGGCAAGAAAGTGTGTGTGTATGTGTGTGTGTGTGTGTGTGTGTGTAAGAATTTGTTGGTAGATAT